>PVIU01007317.1:24524-93092 GCA_004026605.1 Ondatra zibethicus | reverse complement strand
TCTCAAAGTTGTTTTGATCTGCATTTCCCTGATTGCTAAGGAAGTTGAACATGACCTTAAGTATCTTTTGGCCATTCGAACATCCTCTGTTGAGAATTCTCTATTCAGATCCTTACCCCATTTTTTAATTGGGGTATTTAGAATTTAAATGTCTAGTTTCTTGAGTTCTTTGTATATTTTGGAGATCAGACCTTTGTCTTAGACAAACAATTGGACAAGTGCTTTACATATCACAAGTAGTAGACCACTCTGCCTGTTAGACAGACCTTCCTTGTGACTCGGTTCATTTGATTTCTGCCACTGGGAACAAGAAATCAGCTTTGCAACCTTTGTTCTAGTTCAGTAGGTCACCTTCCAACAAGGCCCTAAAACTTCACCTTTTGTTCACTCTAGTCTTTCATTCTGACTTTTCTTTCATTTGCCGTTTTCCTTTACACTTCAAAGTCTGGTTTGAATGAACAACCTTTTTGCCAGTTAATTTTTGTTGAATTGCAATTTAATCTCTCTTATTTTATTTAAAAAAAAAACATCTATCATGTGAGTCAAGAAGGCTCCATTGAATAATTTCAAACCTGTGGTCACACAGATGACCCTTGTTAAAATCAGGCCAAAACAAACAAACAACCAAAAAAAAAAAAAACAAAACAGAATGGCATGAATAAGAGAAAGGAACTGAAATGAAGGAGATAAATGATGAAGGTAGATGGAGTTAAAGAGGGTAAAGCCATGAAAGAAATCAGATATATATAAAATACTTTATATACTTATGTGAAATTGCCAAAAACAAAATCAATTAATACAGTAAAATTAAAATACTAACTTATAAGCAGCATAATATAGAAGAAAGTAATAGAACAAGCTTCTTGAACTCTTGACTATATTGCTAACTGTGTGATCTTAAAATGTATTCTTACTAAACAACTTCTTACACAATTGAAAAATTAGATAAGAATCTTTGCTGCTTTACATTTTGCTTAAATAATAAGCAACTCTTCCTACAATTCCTAGCACAGCGCTATTCCACATGTACTAATATGGACTTAAACCTCCCAAAAAATTAACACAGACCAGAGGATATATGCCCTAAGTAAAACCTTTTTTATCCCTAACTATTGTCATCTTCTTCAAGAAAACAAAAACTTGGGGCTAGAGAGGTGGTTCCATGGGTAAGAGTATTTACTTACTGCTTATACAGAAGACCAGAATATGCTTCTCTTCACTGTTGTAGTGACTCACAACAACTTATGTCTGTTCAAGGTGTATATACAAACATGAAAAAATATATATACAAAATATTTATACACAGAAATCTTATAAATAATAATAATAAAGTGTTTTAAACTACGAATGATGTGGGATTCCCCTATGTCCCTCCTACATACTAGAGACTAAAAAGGAAAACTATAAAAACTTAATAATAAAATGTTAATTATCACAATAATAATTAAACAGAAAGTCACTCATTGCAAAGAAATCTCACATAGAATTCACATTTTCATTTTTCTCACACAAACACATGCTAAAGTGCCATGAAATTAATGAATTACCAGAAATCTTTCTTTAATTTTTGATATTATTTGTGTTAAATCAGTAGAAATTGTTAAGGAATTCTACAATAACATAAAATAGTAATGTACTACAAAGATACATGAGAAATGGAAGATTCTGTTTAGTTTTAGATGAAGTATATCTTCATTTAATCTATATTTATGTAACATATAATCTGGGGCTTTAGATATAAATATGCATTTATGATAATAATATCAACTTTAGCTTTGTAAGAGGAAAATTGGCAGCATTAAATAAAACTTTAAAATATTTTTCCACTGTCTTTTTAGATTATGTTTTCTAAAGCCGTGATTAACCATGGATTACTGACATTTAGAAGGTTTACATGCTGTTACAAAAACAAACAAAAACAAGCACTTATAAGGAAGCTCTTGATCTATTAAATTAAAAGTCTTGCTGGTTTTAATTGTCTTAAATTCAAGACAGCAGCACTCAGTACTGAGAAGTAGAAAGCCCACACAGTGTGAAGACTCCGAAGGCACATTCCCTCCTTCTCACACATAGAATCATGGCAAACTTCATCAACAATAAAGGTCTTCGATGGTTTAAGTAAACCCTGCCCTTCACAGTACTTTGTGTAGGCCAGGAAATTATTTGTAAAAGCTATGACACTTTCTAACCAACTATATTACTTCTAGTGTGACACAAGTTGATAGTTAATGGTGTGAGAATCAAATCAAATAGAGTTAAGGGACTTTTATTTTAAATATGGAAGAAGATGTGATACATTTTTATGTATTGTGTTTCTGAGGACTATTTAAATATCATTTAAACTTTCTGTCCCCAAACACTTCCAGGTTATGAAGCATGTATAAGTAAATCAGGCTTAGCAAAATATAGGTGTTTAAGTAAATATTTAAATCATTAACAACTTTAGAATATTTGTGATAAACACTAAATACATGTCTATCCCATGTAACTATGTTTCTACATATCCATTTTATTATCTATGCCAGTGTGAAATGGTAAATAGTGAAAATATGTTTGTTGACAGAGAAAACCTTAAACTTAAAGCAATGACAATGTGTGTATAAGTAGGACTGATTCTGAATGCAATGAAGAACATATTATACACTTGTTGCAATCACTAATCACAGCATAAAGCAACTCAGAATATGGTTTAATATTTTAAATTTTTCTTACTGGATTCAGGAAATCAGAAATGAAGATCTTTATGCAGAATTCTACCATGTCAAGATTATACTTTTACAAATATATACTCCCTCCTATACAAATAATTAATTAGAGACATAGGTGAGATTTATATAACTATTTAATGTCTTCTAAATTTATTAATAAGCAATATGTTTAAACACTAATGTCAATGAAGGTCTATAGAAATTTAAACATTATTCATTCCTCATGAAGGTAAAGTTAGAGATGTTATAAAACATTTCTTTCCCAAATTAATTGCACACCCATTCCTTCCCATTTCCATTACCAACACCTCCTGATCCTTATCACTGAGGTTAGGAATCATTTTCTCCAGTCTCATCATCCCAAACTCCAATACCCATGCTTCTACCACAGCAGGTAGCACATGCAATTGAATAGATTTGTGCAAATATATCCATAATCTCCAAAACAGAACTGCAGCAATATCAGAAAGCAAAATCATCTTTCAACCTGAGTAATTAAAACATATTTTTAAATAGAATTCTATAACTGTTTTTTTAATTCCTGATAAAATTAGCAAGGCACATGAGTGTTATGGGTTATCTAATTGTATATTCAAATACCTGCCTCCCTAAACCAGAAAATAAGGAAGGATGACCCATATGTTGTCTTTAAAGGTGTTTATAATTAAGCCCTGTTATACTTGAATGTAATACACAATAATTTGGGGGGTTTTGTTTTTGTTTTAGCTTTGTATTGCTGACCAAAGACAAAGTTGGTATATAAGCAAATTAGTGACATTTTAAAACAAATGTATATTTCAAATGGTATGATGTTAGCATTTGGTAAAAGATTTTGGTCAAAATGTATTGCTATACATTGATGTGGATTGGTGGGGACAGAGCAATCAATGGGGTCAATGAAGGATACACACACATACACACACACACACACACACACACACACACACAAACACACACACACACACACGTTCCTTTATTCTGGTTAGAAAGTACCTTTCAGTTGAAAACTTAATAAATAACAAACACAAAGCAATTTTTTAACCTTTTTAATCTGTAGTATAAGATCAGAATAAGTCATACTGGAAGTGTGTGTGTGTGTGTATGTGTGTGTGTGTGTAAATGTGGGTATGTACAAGTGCCCACAGAAGACAGAATAGTGTATAAGATCCTCTGTAATTGGAGGTATAGGTAATTGAGACCCTCTTCCATGGGTGCTGAAAATCAAATTCAGGTCCTCTACAAGAGTAGTGTGTACATATAACCATTGGACTACCTTTCCAGCACCTTTATAACTGTTAATAACCAACAACTTGAAAAATAACTCCTAAACCTGGTAAACACTTTCAGCAAAGTAGCAGTATATAAAATTAACAGGCAACTGTGATAGTCTCTTTATATAAAAATGATAAACTGAGAAAAAAATCAGGGAAATAATAACTTTAACATAGAATAAAATATAAAATATCTCATGGGTAGATCCAACTAAGCAAATGAAAGACTTGTATAATGAAAACTTTAAGACACTGAAGAAAGAAATCAAAGATTATCAGAAGATGGAAAGATCTCTCATGCTCATGAATTGGTAGGATTATTGCAGCAAAAATGGCCATCCTACCAAGAGCAACTTACAGATTCAGTGTAATTCCTATCAAAATTACAACATAAATTTCCACAGGACTTGCCAGAACAATTTTAATCTACATATGAACTCACAATATCCAGGACTGGAAAAAGCTAGAGTGATAAAAGTACTACTGCAGGTCTCACCATCCCTGATCTCAAAGTGTACAGCAGGGCTAAGGAGACTTCGATCAAAAGAATAGAATTGAAGTCCCTGACATAAATCCACTAACTTATGATCATCTGATTTCAGAAAAAGCAGCCAGAAATACGCACTAAACAAAGGACAGCATCTTCAACGATGTATGGCTGTATATATGCAAATGCATCTGTTCTTTTCATCTGGCACAAAACCCGAATTCTAACTGGACAAAATACCTGAATATAAGGTCAGATACACTGCAACTACTGTATGATTAAGTGGGGCATAGTCTTAAACTACTGACATCGGAAAAAAGACTTTGTAAACAGGACACAGATAGCACAGGCACTAAGAACAACAGTTAACACACAGGACCTCATGAAACTAAAATGCTTCTGTATGACAGTAACACTACCACTTGAAAAAAGTAGCAGGGTACAGTGAGGAAAGTTTTTTTTTAACCGCACCTTCAATAGAGGACTAATTTCTAAATATGTATGAAGAACTCAAAAGAATGAACATAAAAAAACAAATAATGCTGTTAAAAACGAGATACAGAAATAAACAGAGAATTTTCAGAAAATATAACATAAAAGACTGAGAAGTAAAGAAATGTTCAGCATTCTTAGTCTTCAGGAAAATACAAAACCAAATAACTTTGTGATTTCATCTTACACCAATCGAATGGACATATCAATAAATCAAATGATACATCATGCTAGTGAGGATATTGAGCAAAAGGAACACTCATAGATTAGGAGAACAAATTGTTGAAAGGAGGCCCCTTGTTTGTTTCTGGCTTCTCAAACCCAAAATAATCACAGGGAAACTGTATTAATTAAATCACTGCTTCGCCCATTAGCTCTAGCTTCTTATTGATTAACTCTTACATCTTAATTTATTCCATTTCTATTAATCTGTGTATCGCCATGTGACTGTGGCTTACAGGCTAATGTTCCAGCCTCTTTCTCCAGCAGGGCTACATGGCTTCCCCTATGACTCTGCCTCCTTTCTCCCAGCATTCAGTTTAGTTTACCCCACCTACCTCTGTTCCCTGCATAGGCCCAAGACAGTTTCTTTATTAACCAATGGTATTCACAGCATACAGAAGGGAACCCCACATCAGCAAATTCCTACAGACTATATAGAAATTATTGTAGTGGTTAAGAATCTATCTACCTCAAGATCCTGCTATACCATTCATGGACATCACCTGAAGGCCAATTCACCTACAACAGAGACATGTGCTCAACTATGTTCATTTATGATATATTCATAAGCTAGAAATTGGAAACAGCTTATAATCTGTCAACAGATGAATGAATAAAAAATATGTTCTGTTTACACAGTGGAGTCATCCTCAACTTCTAAAAAAAATGAAATTTGCAGGAAAGTGAACAAGCTAGAGAAAATCACCTTAAGTGAGGTAATCCAGACCCAAACAGACAAATATGATATGTATTTCTTTATATACAGATGTGACCTGTTGTCTTTGATAAGCAAGTTACCATCCATGTAACCACAGACATTAGGAATAGAATAAAGAACTAGTTGGGGAGGGTTGGATCTCCCTAGGAAGGAGAAATAGAATAGAGTGATGAATGGATAGCCGGGGAGGAAGTAGTTGGATGATGCAGAAAATACAAGAGGGAGAGCCAAAACTAGGCCATTGGAATGGTAATATGAAAACTTATTTTAAAAGCTTCCATATATATAAATACATATACATATTTCATAATATTTGAAAAGCTTCCATATATAAAAATACATATACATATTTTACAATATATATACAATATTAGTTCTGTGTCTGTGTTTCTTGTGCTTTTTCTTTGACTCTTCTTCTGTTTGTGTGTGTGTTTTATCCCATTCTGGTTTGTTTTTATTTTATCTTATTTTACATTATATTATTATTATTATTGTTGCTGTTGATGATGATGTTGCTTTAAATGACTGGTTGCATTCTAATTGGAAGGAGAAAGAAAGCATATGGCTTTGGGTGGGTGGGGAAGTTAGAAGGACCAGGGAGTAGTTAGTGGAGGGGAAACTTCAGAATATATTGTATGAAAAGAAATGTATTTAGTATCACAACAATAAATCACATTATTGGTACAGCTCTCTTCTAAGTTCCTGACTGATAGTAATATAACATGGCCATATGGCCTGATACTCTTTTGTTGTCAGAGAGCCACTGGATTTGATTTCTCACTCCCAAATATGTCATGAGCAGGAAAAATCTATGTGTTTTCAAAGGAATTTCTAAGTTGGCCTCCCAAGACAATCTTAGGGAAGAAGAGAGAAGGCCACAATAGCATAAACTTCCAGAGAGCTACAGGAGACCCACTCTGAGTCTCCTAAGAAGAAAACCATTAGAACAGCTCTTAAATAAACTACCCAAAGACAGGAAAAGAACCACGGGAAAAGGAAACTGGAGGTGATGTTTCCACAGTCCATTCATGCTGGAGCCATAATAACTAACAGGGCTTTGAACAAAATCCCTTGATTCATCAACAGAATAAAATCGGCCTCAGTCCAAAGTTGTTCTGCCTCTCTCCAATACAGTATAAATTCAATATCTGTTTTCAAGCCATGTAATGATCTCTCACATTCTCACAAATGTTTCAGATTTGATGCAAAGACTATCAACCACCAAACAATATTACTGAAATTGTGTGTCATTGAATCAAAATTAACCAGCCATGAAAGAAGCAGGGGAATGTGAACTATGAAAAGTTCTTCCAAATAATCTAGACCTACATGGTTGTTGAGAGTTATCAAATAGGGCAGTAAACATCAGTAAGACATTTCCCTTATGCTTACTGAATAGTTTAAGTAGTCATGGAAATTGGAAAAGAAGTGTGATTAAAACCACTAAAAATAAAACCTAAAGATACTGACATGAAAAAAAAACATTGAATTGGATTAATTTTAGAACAGATATCACAGAAGAAGAGATTACAGTAAGATCTCACAATAAAACTATAAAAATGTGCGCAAATTTTTGAAGACTGATAAAAATACACTAAACTACATATGAATTGGTTTTCATCAAAGTATCATTTGTTAGAAACTGAGTCTCTAGGGTGACAATACAATATATGATGAGGATTTTAGTAGGGGGGTCTATTTTGAGATAGCAAGGTACTGCTTGAGCTACCTGAAGTGGGTTTGAGGTGGCAATCCTGTGCTGGCTTGGCATGCTAAGAAGATTGTTGAAATAAAAAATAGAGCACACCTAGGATCGCTCCATATCTGTGTCTTCCCAATCCCATTGATCCCATTCTTACATATGTCCCCACCATTGAAATTCACCATAAGATGTCACAGCAGAGAAGGTCCTTGCCAGAATGGACCTAACGCAGACACCATACCAATGAGCTCCCAAAATTGTGAGATAAATTAACTGACTCATTACATCAGCTCCTTCAAGGATTTCATTGTAGTGGCAAAAATCTGAGATGCTCATTATGCTGTAAATAGAAAAGAATATGTGAATTTGAATGAAGTAATATATCATTCCTTCTCCTTTTGAAAACTATCTTGGTTAACCAAGATCCTTTTGTTATATTTTAGAATTAGAGGATAAATTTTCCATTAAAAATTGATAGTGGTGAGTATATAACGTTAATTCATTGATGAAATTTCTCACGGGTTGGTATCTTTACTATATTCTGATTTCTAATCAATGAAGTTCATGTGATTTTCTCTTTAATTTCATCTTCTTCAGAAAGTTTTTATGGTGCATTAACACACTAGACTGTGCTAGATCAAAGCCTAAGTATTTCAAGTTTAGAGTTTTAAATAGTAGTGCCATTTATATTTATAACCTCTTGTTACTAGTAAATATGAATATAATTTCATATTGTTATTATATCCTTCACATTCTTAAACATTCTAGGTTATTATTTTTGTAGCTGGCACTGAACATTAAGCATACTTGAACATGCTATTCTTAAATGTTATTTATTTTGCTTCCTACTTGCTATGTATGTATGTTATCCACATTTCTTGACATTTTAATTCTCACTAAAATCACATATATACGAAGAGGATGGGGAGGATACCTTGCCCTTCACCTGCCTCAGAGGGAAAACAATCAGCCTTTATCTGTAATTTGCATTAGATGTAGATTTGCATAGTTTTCCATTAAGGTTTAAAATTTTTGCTCTTCAAACATGCTAAAGTTCAAAAATGGAGATGAATTTATTAATAGCAAGCCTAATTGTTGTATCCTTGCCCTCTTAACAAAGAGAAATCTGGATACATAATATATCTTCAAAGGGAATAGACTGTTCAAGGTTGAAGAGTCTACTAAGAGGAAACTGCCAGAAACTATGAAAGAACTGTAGAAACCACCCGACCACCACCCTATCACAGACCAAAATAAGAATCAACTTTTCACACTCCTGTCATTTTGAAACTCATCCAGATCCCCAGTCTATGGAACTCAGTGAAGGAAGGTCTTGGAATAAATACTGTTTCCAGGTTGAGGAAGTTGTTTTGTGTTGCCAGAATGCCAAGAATTCTTATCAAGACAAAATGTTCAATTTTGCCAAACAGTTCTTTCCTATTAATATACCATATTGTTAATATTCTGAGTTACTGTTATTCAGTATTATAATGTTATCTATTGATATTATACTATTAAAATAATTCATTGAATGTATTATTTCTTCTACCTGCTTTATGTGTAGTTGAATTGAGAGATTTTTAAATGGTAGTCCAAACTATTTGTTTCTAAGATAATGCTACTCAGTCCTAATGCATGATTCCCTTTTATTTAAGAATTAAGTTGGCCAAAATTGTATTTATATGCATTTGTAATGTGTTACATGTTTCTTCATTGTCTCCAGATTATCAAGATAACTACAGATAGGAGTTGTGTAATCAATATTTGGGAGTAGTAAAACTATTGTCACTGTCTACAGAAGTCAGAAGCCATGTAATTTGGGTAGAATTTAGGTGTTTGTGCAACTGGCAGTGTCATCACTTCCTGAAATATATTCTGACCTCAGGTTAATTATTCAAGAGTTCTGATGAAATAGTTATGAATTTCTCCAGAAAATGAGTTTAGTCTTTTTCTATTACTTAGCATTTGAATAAATAAACCACAACATCATTGATGGTGTTAATGCCCTACAATGCATTTAGAATTTCAAAAATATAGTTACACTAATAAAGATGCTTAAGAGTCAGGCCATACTGCATTTTTTACTGTAATATCAGTGAAAATGCAGAAGAGCTAGAAATAGAATATTAACTATTTGTTATGAAATACAAAGGTCAAGAATATTATATCTAGTCACAAGAATCCTGTGAGTATTGTATTTATTACAATACTCTACACAGAATTAATGCAAAACAGAACTTTAGAATGAAAAAAATGACTGCAATAGAGCATAGTTTTATTTAATTCTTCTTTATATCCATTTGTACAACATTTGAAATATGAGGTGGGTACAAGTATACATATATATAGATATACTATATGTGAATGCATATGTGTATGTGGATAATTGCTTTTGTGTTTTACATTTTGATATTTTTTTGATGATATGTCATTTATATTTGGATGATTGAATTTGTAACATTTAAGTTTTTTTATTACTAAGAGTTATAGGCATCACCTGTGTCAAGTAACAATAAAATGTATTTGGAGGCTGGGACTAGAACTCAGTTGTAGAGTGCTTGTCTCAAATATTTGAGACCCTAGGTTCAATTTCCAGCTAAGAGAAAAATATGTAAAGAGAATTTCAATCCTCAATTGTTTTTCTAAACTGGTGTGTCAAAAAGCATATTGGAATAATTGTGGATGTGGACAGTTACTGGCAGGACTCACTGGTATATTTCAGATTATCTGAATAATGTGGGACATTTCCAGTCATTTTAGTATTACACAATCTGTCTTCCAACCAACCAATGAAAGAGGTTTCCACTTTTGAAGAAATGTTCTTAATTTATCTTAGAAAATATTCAAATAGCTATTACTTTTTAACAGTTTTCTTTTCCCATTCTGCTGGGTATTCATTTGAGGGGTTCCATTGTCCTGTATTTCTGTATTTTGTTAGAGAGTGCACAAAGGGATTTATTATTTTAAAAGTTCTTTGCCTTTAGTAGGTATTCTTTTGAGAACAAACTAGTGAACTGAGATTTCTTTTTTCTCCAATCAAGTTCCACAGTAGGAGAAAGAAAAAAGGAAAGAACAAAAGATCAGAGAAAAATAGAAATGCTATTATCTTGAAAACCAGGTTTCTGGTTGCAGCATTATTGTTTTAATGTCCTTCATGTGCTAAAAGAAAGCTAGTCAAAGACTCAAAATCAACTTTTTCCTTAGTTTTATGAACTCTAAAATATTCCTTAGTAGAATGAAATAGCAAACCCTTCCTTTGCTGAAACCTAGCCAGTAATACACACTACAGCTCTAACACGGAGCCTGGAGCTCAAATTCCAGCATAGTCTCTGTGGACTGTGCCATTTGAACAAGTTCAGGACTTCCCTTTACCTCAAATTATTCATATGTCAAAAGTAAATGATCAAGGTGTCCACTAATAGAGACTTGAGGTGAGGAGTAAGGCACGTTGCTTAAATGGTACCAAATTTTTCCTAACTCACTTATAATATTCAAAGTGTAACTACAATTACACCACTAGCATTATGTAACAGTTAAGTTTCTATTTATATTAGTAACATTATTACAATTAGATTAAGAAGTTTTTATAAAACCCACTTTACTATTATAAGATATAAGTTTTAGACACCTTATAATGTTCTAATAACAAAAAATAGTTATGTGCCAAAATATTCAATGGTATGGACAAGATAGATTTTTTCTCTCTATAACCAAGACTGCGTTCATTTTTCTACACTCATGCTTAACAATCATATAAAGCTTCTTAAAAAGTCAATTAGGAATTAATAGGAAAAAAGAAATCTTCAGAAACTGGATCTCTAAATAGTTAACATTTGCAAAAATAATATATGCTTACCACCAAGCATTAAAGCAATTCAAGAAACTTATTTGACGATTACTTATTTAAAACAACAATTCAAATTATTGTGAATATTACATATTTAGAGAAGTAAAAATTAAGAAAATTTAAAATTAATTGGATATTTTTAACCTCCAATTGATAGCCACAAATTCAATGTACAATTTTCATTCTTAGGAATACATACATGTTAGTAAGTATATTATCATGTCATATACATTATCATATATCACATATATTTACACATGTTAATAAATATCATTGGAATACGAAAATATATGTATGTAGTTCATATATATATGGCAAATTTATTTAGATATATACACATGGAGATATTGCACTTTTATTTAGATTAGTTTTTAGCATAAAAATAAGAATGAAATCATTGAATCAAAATAGAAAACTGCATAGCATTTTATGTATTTCTTCACATATTACTAAAAAGACTTTGAAAGAGCTGTTCAAACAACTCAAGTCTGTAATAGTTTGTAAATTCTTATACTTATTATGAGAAAAATATGCTATTTAACAGACAATATGGCTTTATGACCCTAAGATACATTTTAACTTTAAGTAAAACTGATCATTTTTGTACTGGCAGCCTATTGCCCTTACTTCTGCAGTTTTTTCGGTTTGCATAAGGAAGCGGCAGACACTTTCTTAGGGGCAGCTTCATCCAATGCAGCCTGGCTTCTTGGTTGAGTTCTTTTTTTTTTTTTTCTTTTGTGATATACCACAGAGGCTCAACTATAGTTTGTGTCATTAAACTTCCATTAGGAATGGGTTTTGGTACTACAAACTGTTTATGTTTTCACTTAGAATTGGTTAGTAAGAATTGCCTAAAATTTCAACATATAGTAGATACTTTGATCATTTGACTCTAAAATCTCAGTTCCCTATCTAAGCATATGGATATTACTGCACTTTGTCTCTTTCTCTTGCACTTAGTATATTCTTATTTTAATCATTTTGTTCTATGCATTATTTTAGACACTTTCATTAACTGTTTTAATGCGATTTTACATTTCTGAAATATATACACACTTATGAAATGTATAATCTTAAATATTCATTCAAAGTTTATAGTTTTCAAAAAACACAATACATGGTAGGTTTACTGATATTGATACAGTTTTCAGAAATCAATTACTTTGGCACCGTGGCTATTTCCTTGGAATGGATGAAACTTCATCATTGTTTTACTATTTTGATTACTATTTAACGTGTTTGGTTGCCTTTTTGATTATCTACCAAGATAGTTTTCTACAAATATTAGAAATTTTAAGGAATCAATTATTTTTTCTCATCTGCATAATGATGGTGAATATTCATGCTTTTAATAGTTGAAAATTAGTTTTTAAAATTTTTTCACAGCTTTATTTCAAAGAGCTGGAATGATGGCTTTATTTCTATACAGTGATTTTCCAAAAAGTATTGTTTTCACACTTAGGAAATATTTTCCGCGGTTATAAGTGGGTTGTTATATTGAATCCGCTATCTTCTCAATAATTAATAGTGAAGTTTATATTTTTATCATGAGCCTATAGGCTTTTTAGGATTATTGGATGTGATTTGACACATTAAACAACTGTTGGTAATTTGAGTTGTGATCAAGAAAGTCATCTAGTTTGATTATCAGGGCAGTTTTTGCTACTAAAAGATATTTGAAGCATTCCTTTCTTTTCTGTCCTTTGGGCTGATATAAATAGCACTGTTCTTAATTTTTTAAATGTTCAGTAAAATTCGGCAGTGGAAAGTATTCATTATTACTTCAATATCACTGCTATAGATCATTGATTTCAACTTCTTTTAAATTTTTGTAAGACACATGCTTCTAGAAATTCACCATTATATTTTAGATATTCTAACTTAGAATATAAGTTTTTAAAGCCGGTCTTTGTGATTTTCTGAATTTAATTTATATCTGCTCTGATGTCTCATTTTTCATATCTAATTCTACTAAGTTGGCTCTTCTCTCCAATGATTAGCTAATTGACTAAGGAACATATTTTCAAAGAACCAACTTTCAATTTCTCTATGCTTTTGTATTATATTTATGCTCTAAGCCACAACATTATATAGTAATTGCTCAGTCATTTTTTCACAACCAATTTATCAGAGTCAGGGGCTTTCGTGAAGGTTTGTAAACCAAAACGCAAGGCTTTTTTGGCATTATTGCTTTTGAATAAAGTGGCTGCTTTTTGCTGGAGATTTTTGCTATAGCTGACTCCCCTTCTGTTACATATTTGGGAATTAATTTCCACAGTTCAGAACTGTCTCCTCTGATTTGAGCCTTACTGATGACACTCCCTTAGCTACGTGTAGAAACAGTTTCCCATTGCCAGGCCTTCTTTACTCTCTCCTAGGTAAACACAGAGATCTGTCTTCATGCAATTATCTTTATTGACAGGCTGTTGGTCGGTGTTTAGGTTCTAGGAAAGAACATTCCATTTAAGATATTCACAGGACTTGGATATAATTCTATATTCAAGGACATAAAATTACTTCTTGCCCAAAGCTGCTGAGATTCATAGCTGCTCAGATAGATAAAAGAATAAGTGTGCCCTTGTTTTACCTCACTTAAAAGATTACTAACTCCTTATGCTCATATTCACCTCATTTTACTGATGATTTTAATTCAGGAAAATTACTTCTTGTGTTTTACATTAAAGGACAGCAGAAGAGATAAATAACCAAGAGAAAGACTTACTGCCCGCTGGTGTCACAGACTCCCAACACCCATGATCAGAACAGCTGATAATAGCATACCCTGGAACTGATAATTAAGAGGCCTGGGCCTCCTCTTTGTTTCTACCACTTACAGCATTAAGTGTAAACTCTAGATCTAGGCCCATAGAAATTGCATCATCTGGTGAATATGCTAATTAGATCAAGAGCCAGTAGCTTCCCCCTGACTGTTTTTGTAGGTTGCCTGATTACTGGGTATCCTCTATGCATGCTGGTAGAAAAAAAAGCAGCACACTGATTTAAAAAACAATCTGTGCCCTATACATAATTTTACTGAAAATAAAACTGTTAGCTATTTACCTAACCACCTAAAATTGAAATGTAGTACCCTAACCTTCCCCTCAAGAATACCCTGATGACTTAACTCCTTTCTCAACTAATGTTCTCGACGAAGGAGTTCACCAAACCTGTACTAGCCATTCCAACCTTTGAACTGACAGCCATGGATCTGTATGTGTGTGACCGTGTGTGTGTGTTTGTGTATGTGTTTGTGTGTGTGTGTGTATTGTGTGTGAAAACTCTTATCTGATTTTTACTGAGGAAAGAATTCCTTTTATGGCTGCGGAAATTCTGGTTATAAGGGTATATATTACTGTGAACTTTTGTAACAGGAAGATAAGGAATAAGAAGAGGAATAAAGAAACATGCATAAGTTTCACAATCCCAGAGAACCTAGACAACAATGAGGACCCTAAGAGAGACATACCTAGATCTAATCTACATGGGAAGTAGAAAAAGATAAGATTTCCTGAGTAAATTGAGAACATGGGGAGCTGGGGAGAGGATTGAAGGGGAGGGGGGAGGCAGGGAGGGAAGCAGAGAAAAATGTAGAGCTCAATAAAAATGAATAAAAAGGGATAAAAAAATGTGTAGATGGGTCCTGTTGTGAATAGATATCTTAACCCTCAGATTTTAGTTCCTTTCATTTATTGTGGTACCTTTAATTGAACACTGGGAGGGATTCCTAAGAGTTGGACTCCTAAGGGCACCATTATGTTTAATCATTTTTGTTTCCTTAGTTTCACCTGTGGTCTTGGTGACTTCTCCCATCTATTATTTTCTGATGTGTTTAGTTTTTAATTTTCCAAGGCCTTAAAGTACATCAACCATTTTTTCAATTGAGCTGTGTCTGTTTTTCTGCTTGTTTTTTAAGTAGAAAATTTATTAATGTAATCTGAAAAAAATTACTTTGTTTTTGATTCTAGGAAATTTTTATTTTCATTATTATTTACTCAATAATTCATCTACAACTTAATAGAGTTTTGTACACACTCCATGACTATGTATGTATTCTTTGGTTTCCATTGATATCAATGTATAGTTTTATTCCATCATGGTCAGATAAAATATAGGAAGTTCTTTCAGTTTTCCTCCAACTGTTGAAGCTTGTTTTGTGTTCTAATATGTGATCTATATTGAAGAAAATTATATGTGATACTGAGAAGGGCGTGTTTCTTTGATGTTTGCTTGTAATATTCTTTAGATATCTGACTAGTCTATTTGATCGATGGTGTCAATTTATTCCAATATTTCTCTAATTTTTGTTTGTTTGATATTGCTTTCTCTCTTTCCCTTCTCTCTCTCTCTCTTCTCTGTGTATGTGTGTATGTTTGTGTGTTTGTTGTGTGTGTGTGTGTCTGACCTGTCACTTGGTGAAAATGGGGTTTTGAGGTATTAGTATATTGGATAGAATCTGTGACTTTATATCTAACAGTATTTGTTTTTGATACTGGGTACACCTAAGTTGGCGTATATAAGTTTGGAATTCTAATATCCCTCTGATAAATAATTCCCTAAATCACCATGAAATGACTTTCCTTATCTTTTCTTCTTAGGAAATTGGCTGTGACGATTGATAAATTGATCTAGTCTAACATTGTTGACTGAGTGTTTAAATTTCCATTTGCTGGTATCAAATTTTGGCATCATTTGGTCATGTTGGTTGATGCTTATTTGTACAGAAATAATGTTAACAAAAAGCATTTTAGTTAATCTGTTATTTTTGCCCTCACCATAATCACTTTTGTTTCTGAAATGAAAGCTTTATTCTCTTACATCTTTCATTAACATTACTGCTTACTACTTACCAGTTTTCCGTGATTTTTTTATGTTCAACCTTGAATATGTGTTATGAGATTCAATTAGGTCATTTTTTTCTGTTATTGAAATAATTCTTATCTAGAACAATGCCATTCATTGTAATGAGTGAGTTATTCTTAGTAATAATGTAATAGCTATGAAAATTCATTGTCAAATACAAAGCACTATAGAAACAAAAGAATTATAATTGAAATTTCTCCAAAGTAGTTAATGATAGAGTATTATTAAAAGCCAATTTAAGATTAATTTAATTATACCTGCAATCTATACTTATTGTAATGAAGCCAGCTATATAATCTATGACTTAAATATGGAATTATTTGTGTTTACCTCATTATTACCACAATTTTGTGTGTCTGAAATCATTTATGAATCAGTTAAACATAATAAACTATATCAAAATACTTTACAGATAATAGAGATTCTGATAGATATTTTCCATTTCCTATAGATATTTTATACATACTCCCTTTTCATCATTCTCTCTGTCATTTTTAAGATGCCTGAATATAGCACATCAATGGTATCAAAGCACTTCCTCTGCTTGTCTTCAGATTTCATATAAGGATTGAAGAGTCATAGGATCAGATTTGGAAAACAAAGAAAAACAAAGTTTTTCTGCTTTTGCTAACCCCAAAGCAGTAGCAATAGTATATTTTGGGTTCCCTAAGTATTACTCACACCTTGGCACTTAAACCCTAAAGCAATTTGCTGTTAACCCATTTGAAAATGAATCTATTTAATCTAAAACCTTTAATAAGAATAAGGATGTCTTATATACTCTCAAATATTGTCTCAAAGATAAATTGTCATTCTCTAAAAGCTATGAATGAAGGTGAACACAAATTAATTATCTGCTAAGATCTGAAGCATGATGGTGGAATTTGATTGTGTATCTTTGAAAGAAAATTATGTTATCTTTAGAATTTCCCCTTATGGAAAAACATATCAATTTATTTCTTTGATTTAAACAGAAAAGACATTATTGGAGACAACATTTGTATTACATGTGCATAAGAGGAAGAAGAACTTTATGATATGATAAATAATTTTCTAGCACTTGATGAAACGGTAAGGCTGCTTGTTTGTCCTGGCTGCCCATAACAGAAATAATCACACAGAAACTGTATTAACTCAGTCACTGCTTGGCCCATTAGCTCTAGTATTTTATTGGCTAACTCTTACATATTAATTTAACCCATCTCCATTAATCTGTGTATCACCACGTGGCAGTGGCTTACCGGGTAAAATTCTCCCAGTGTCTGTCTCTGGCAGCTCCATTGCGTTCCTCTGACTTCACCCTTCTTTCTCCCAGCATTGAGCTTCACCTTCCCCACCCACTTAAGTTCTCCCCTATCAACAGGCCAAAGCAGTTTCTTTATTCATTAACCAAGAAAAGCAACACACAGACAGAAGGACCTCCAACACCAACTTGACAAGCTGTGTAAAGAGAATCATAAGTTACAGAGCATGCTGAGCTAAATAGTGAGGTACAAGCAAGTCTGAACTTCCTAGTGAGACTCTGTCTCAAATAAACAAACTGACAAATGAATAAAAAAATCATGCAAATCACATTTTACCTTCACGTAGAAAAGAAAATCGTTTAATATCCAGGGCTTGTAAGATTGCCCAGTAATTAAAGTGATCACATGCAAGTTTGAGGACTGGAGTTCAGATCTCTAGAACTGGCTTGTGTATGGCCACACATCTGTAATTGCAGACACAAATGATCCCCAGAGCTAGCTGGCTAGTTAGACTAGCCATCTCTGCAAGCTGTGGGGTAGAGTTGAGTGGTTGTATCTCATTTAATGAGGTGGAAGGGCAATCAAGAATGACACTGACCTTCAACTTGGGTTTTACAGATGTATGAGTATCCACATGCATATAACCACACGTGCACACACACACACACCACAAACAATGAAAAAAGAAAATTAAAAAAACATAGTATTCAGTGACTTTAAAATGTAAGTTATAGTTGGAAAGACACATGGAATTTTGTGAGTAAAGGATTATTCTTTGATCATTTGAAAAATACTTTATAGTATTGAATTTAGGCATAATGCAATATTATATACCATAATCCTCTGAGTAAAACAGCCACTGTTATTATCAGATCAGCTGTATCTGTTTCTAAGAGACCATCCTGAACTGGGATGTAAATTATTGATATTCTTTTATACAAAGATGGGGCATGGAGCATCCTTGAACTCTCACGTGACCTTCTGCCATTTCTCTGAGATTCTACACTAATTGACCATGGCTAGGGCATCTCCAGAGAACATGCTATGTATGTGTTGGAGAAAGTGAACCAATAGACAAGGGAACTGTGAGGCTATGATGAAGACATTTTCTACAGCAATATTTTCTTTTCTTGAAAATATTTCTTGTCTTGAAGACACTGAAATTTTGTCTGATCTTGCAACCAAGTTAATAATATTCCTTGACAACACTTAAAACCACAAAGTCTATTTGATGTCCTACTATGTACTTAGCTGGTTTAAGCATAACCTGCCTTTTAAGAGAATAATGTAAGCAGTTTTGTTATTCCTTAGATGTCCCATGCAATTAGCATTTACAACCTGAGCTAACTACTTGACTCTTAAACTATGTGCTCTTCTATGATCCTGAACAAGAATAATAGATGTGTATAAGTATGTTGCATTAATCATTTACTTCAAAACAAAAGTCAATAGCCTGAAAAGAATCTTAAAACAAAACAAATTTCCAAAATGTTTTAAGCAACATGTAGATGAGGGTTAATAACAACAGGGTATTGCTTTGAGTACTGTTTTGGCCCAATTGGAGTGGGTTAATTAGCTTCTCCTGTAAAGCTCTGATAAAGATTTCTGTGGAAAATTCTCTTATTCTTTTCCTATTCAGTGCTCTCTGTACTGTTCAATAAACACAGAGCAAAACCCTTTGTTAGGAACAAGCAATTCAGGTAGGCAATGGGCACTAATCGCACACATACAACAGTTAGCCAAGACACAACCATAACACATAGACCCAACAGGATCTTATATGTATCATACACACACACACATACATAAAATAGGCAGACAAGCCAACTCACAAGACACAGTTTACAAACAATAATAGTATAAAGCCATTTTGAGATGATATGAGTGAGAAAGTAGAGAATTCAAATTTAGGCTCACTGTTGAACTAACTTACTTCAAAAAGAAGTCTCCCTTTTTCATTCAATACTGAGACAACAGTAACTTTCTATGCTGGCTTAAGATGTAAGATTGCTTTTGGGTTTCCCTATGCTCTTGTATGTTGTCCCTCAGCCTCGCAATATAAGTAAACCCAGTAAACTCAGTGGTTTTTCCAGGGTGAACTTTTATGGAATTGTAATTTTGTTTGCTATTGGGATCTTGGAAGGAGGGAGCAGATTTTGTTTATGTGTCCTCAGGGCAGGAATTCTGGCAATGTACAATCACTGTCTGTGATCTTTGGCCATTTCCCTACCAACCTCACGGTGATGGGGACACAGAGTATAGCTGCTACATTAAGTGATGTCCTAGATAAATCAAGAAACTTTAAGAATTGTTCTTTTGAGAATAGTAATCAAATTAAATAGAAAATGAAGTATTAATTACAGTATTACAACGTGTGCTTCCTTGCTAATCTCAAGGACTATCTTTCCTTTCTGATTATCACATTTATTCTCCCTAGCAGTTCTATCCTTGGACTGCACTAACAAAATCCCCGTGATGAAATAAATACATGATTTATCCTCTATTAATAAAGCCATACTACTGTAGAGTAATGAAAATGGGGAGAAAATATATATATGTATATGTATGTTGGCTATTTCTATACTAGATACTTTTCCATTTCTGTGATAAAATAGCATGGTCAAAAGCTATTTAAGGAAGAAAGAGTTTCTTTTGTCTTGTGGTTCCAGAGGATAAGAGTCCATCATGCTGTGTAAAGCATGGCACGGCAGTAAGAGCAGAAAGGTGGTTAATTATGGTAAATAATTACACATACAAAGCAGAAAGACAGACAGAGAGAGAGAGAACAGAAAATTGGAGTGAAGTAGTAAGCACTGAAAGTTTACTATGACGGCATACTTCCTGCAGCAAAGCTGCATCTCCTTAGCTTTCCAAATGTGACCAAACAGCACCACCACTGGTGACCAAGTGATGAAATACATGAGGCTGTGGAGATATTTCTCATTCAAACCATGACAAGTACTTATAGTTTATAGAGCACAGAGAGAGTACAGAAGTGGGCAAGTGTGAAAGAGCACTTCCAATGCTCAAAAACTTCAAAACACTTGGGAAGAAAGAATTGAAAAATAAAGAGGAAGAAAACAAGATGTGAATAAGAGAAGATTCTTATTTCTTTATGTTTAATGTAGATAAATGGTTAAATCAATGAATTATTATGCAGCTCTAAATTATAACAATGACTCCATAGGTGCAACTATGACAATCATAAATTATTCTGTCTATGAACTTATTGAATTAAATCTGACTTTATACTTACATAATTGTTATTTGAATCATTTTATTGATTCATCTTTATTACCATACATGGTTGTTTCACAAAGTTCATGAACATCAAATGGTCCATGTGCTTTGACTGTCTCTCATCTCCCTCCTTCTTTCCCTTTAATACTAGTCCACAACCTATATTTACATTTTTGATGTATCTGCAAGGAACTTTTTTATTCACAAATCAGTGACAATGTGGTATTTTTCTGTGTCCAGTTTATTTTGCTTAATTTGATGATATCCTGCTGTATCCATTTCCAGCAAAAGATACAATCTCATTATTCTTTATAGCTAAATGAAATGTCATTATGTACATATTCGGCAAGTTTTTGACTTTTGCATATTAAGAAATTAGACTTATACTGTAACTTGCTGTAGTGAATAGCACTACAGTAAGTTCAGATATGAAGCTATCTTTATGAAATGCTGGCTATAATCCTTCAGACAGATATCCAGAAATTGGTGAAAACAATGTTCAAACAATAAATAAAGAACACCTCACAATTTAGCCAGTGAGAATGGGGAACGTGTGGCAAATAAACTGTCTGAATGATATAGAAATTGAGAACTTAGACTCAATTTGTTATTAGAAATTGACATCCTCATTAGTATCAGAAACTTAGAGGAGACATTTCTGAAGAATTAAGACATATGGATGATGATGTTTGCTAATCGGTTGACTGGGTTAGGTAAGGCTATTTCCACAGAAGACTTAACTAGAAAATTGGACAGACACCTCAGGACTGGTGTGGGATTTGGGGAGCTCTGTTTAACATCATGATGGGATACAATTTTGTCAAAGATGTGAATGACTTTGGCAGATCTGGATAACTTAGGCCACAACATAGATTGAATTCAGTAGGCGTTACAACATTCAGGAGAGAATAAATGGTATTTTGTGGGGGTACTAGATGAAAAGAGTTACCTGACTTACGGGAAAATAAATATGGTAAGATTTGTGTCACTCCAAATTTTCTAAATGATGAGACTGATGAAAGTCAACAGTTATTTTTGAGTCTCTGAAAGGTTCAGTAAACATCTATCAGCAAGTCAGTGAACACTGAAAAAAGAAATGGAAGATATTCTTCCACCACAGATTACTGGTGATTCCTACTCTTGGCAGTTCAGGATGGAGAAATCTAAGAGTAGAAACCACCTGGTTCTCCCTCTGAATGTGCTAGCCAAATCCGACAGATAGTGAATACACAGTGACCTGTGGAAGCATTCTAGTATATTAAGTTTATAGATGGGTGCTCCCTAGTAAAAATAGTTAATCAAAGAAGTTGGCAAGTTTCTTTTCTTTCAAGTCCCCTCATTAAAAAGCCTGTTTAAACAGCATTCGATTTGCTATTCTTCCCTGCTTGATAATCTGTAATATTGACTTGGAACCTCATAAAAAATTCCGATCTTTAATCCTCAGGCCCATGCAGAACATTTGAAAGAAAATTATAGTGAGAAAATCTTTCAAGCAGAAGACTTGCTTCTGATGGAAATATAATTCTCTGATTTAAGAAAAATGGATGAGATTTTATAATAATAGCAATCACATGCTTTTCTGATAAATTTCTTTTTCAGTTGAATATAAATTTATAAGCTGTCAATTTTCATTGTTCATGTGCAATTATTAAGTATTCTGCAGTGAGGTATATTAAAACACATCTTCCTCCTTTTAAATGACACCATTCAAATTCTTCATGATGTAAAGAGTTAGAGGAAATGTTCCATATATTTTCTGTACCTACATTTTGGATGAGGAGCGCTGTATGTTTCATTCAATTATTTATTTAGGCATTTAATTGTGGATTATGAGGTTTTATTTTCTTGACTTGTCACTAGAAATAAAAACAACTTAATAGAACATTTTTCCACTCCTTGGAATGAAGCCTGATTTTAACAGAAATATTACATACTACAAACTTTCAATGAAGGGATTGACTCATTTGTCTGAATGGGAAAGAAAAGTTTACTAAATGAAATCAAATTTATCCCACATTCTTGAAGGAAGACAAAACATACAAGGAGTGGTAGGTAAGAACTGAAAGAGGAGTAAATGGTATATACGCTTCCTTAGAAAAAGAGAGCCATTTGTGTAGACCTCCACCATGCAATATGACTGGTGTGCCAAGTGGTTGAGATGAGTTACAGGACTAGTTCTGTATCCTTTTATTCCATTCAAGGATCTTGCTGCAGTAATTGATTCCTGAACATGTTGCTTCTGTTGTGGTTTGGAACTCTATATCACTATCATTAATTGCCAAACAAGCTAAAGTGAGGGATTAAAACAATCAGAATAAAATTAAATCCCAAATCCAAACTCTTCTTTCTTGCCTCTAAACCCTCCCACCTTCCAACGCATCTCTTCTGCATCTGCAACAAAATTATGAAAACTCTTCCACTCATGTCCTTCCACCACATTCTAGTGTTATGTGTGTAACAAGTTGCTTTAAAACTAAAAGAAATTCTGGAAAAATAACTTAGTCAGGAAAGTATTTGTCTTGCCAGCAGTAGGGCCTGAGTTTAATCTTGAAAAAGCTTATGGTGTTCTGTTCTGTTTTGTTTATTTTGTTTTGTTTTTTAAAGTAAGATGTGTGCTCTCTTCTGATCCCAGTTGTGGAGCAGCCAAGAGTCATTGGAGGCTCCCTTGGCACCCAGTGTTGCCTTCTTGGTGAGTTCCAGGGCAATCAGAGATCTCGTCTAAAAAAATCCTGGTGAGTGACATCAGGGAATCCCAGTTCAGTTTGTACTCTACCCTCCTAAAACATGTACACCCACAACAGCACAAACACACATTCAAAACTGAAGAAACACATAGAACATACATGTTTGCATAAAAGAAGGTGTGCATTTACATATAATACAGACTGAAATACAGAAATTTAGCAGTATCCTTTATGTCCATGTGTCACTCCTCAAATTAAATGCTTTCTTGGACTTTAAATATGTCATTCCCTCACTTTTATCTAAGTCTCCAATAAGTATAATCAGTAGCATAATTGAGATAATAAGTTTACCTTTTTTGCAAAACCATAAATTACATAAAAGTGAATTACACTGTATTTATTTGGTGTAATTTTCTCAACTTTTAATCCTGAGTAATGTGAATATGAGCAGTTAATAGCACTTAAATTTGTACAGAATTCCACTCAAAATGACTCAAATGACTCAAAAATGCCTTAACAGTTCATTCACCAATCAATAAGATTCTGAATTATTTCACTTTTTGTTGTGACAGGAGAAACTGCTCAGGTTATTATCCCACATATTTCCAAAACATATGTGACAATCTCTGTAGATGCGGATATGCACATGTTCACCTTTGCAGGAAATCAGCCATGGTCCTGAGGACTTGCTAGACCAATCTATACTCGCCCCACAATGTAGACATTTCACTGCTGTATACACTACTACAGAGATTTCCTACGTTCACTTTGTTTGCTGGTTTTCTCTTTGTGCAAATTTTTGGAGAGAAAAAGGTTAGTTTCCTTTTCTATAATATTATATTTGAACTCATTTTCATGCATTTGTATTCATATAAGATTCTTTTTCGATGATGTGTCAATTTAAGTGTTTGCTAATTCAATTGTTTGCTAACTTAGCTCCAAAGTTAACAGTCTAACAATATCACCTACACTGACATATATATTCTGTCTATATGCCTTGAAGCTCTTAAAACAGAGTTAAATTAGGCTTCCTCAAAGTCTGTCTTAATCTTTAATAATGTATCACTTCAGATGAATAGCAATAGCTTGAAAGATCTGAATTCAAACACTTTTTTATCAAAAATATGTTATAAGTGTTTGTTGGAAATATGTGCAAATATATATATATATATATTACAATCATGGTTAGAAATCTAAGGATACAAAAAATAGATTAAATAAATCAGAATTGAATTTGACTCTGCATCAAATTAGACAGTTGTTTTTCCAGAACATGGGAATACTTGCTGAACCATGTTTTTATAAAACAAGGTTTTATTTCTTGAGTCATAATTATGTACAATCATGTTAAAGTCAAAGATTAAACTCATATACAAATATTTACCAGGATTCCAATAAATGAATAAAAATATCAGTGTTTGGAAACTTTCATTAGAACATAGTTTCTGTGAAGAGCTAGTAAGCATTATTAGTCATTTTAATGTGAGAAAATTATCTAAAAGCAAATATAATCTTTAACTTTATAATTTTTCTAAAGATATGTTAACATTATTTCTCTCCTGTTTTTGTTTTCTGAGACAGGGTTTCTCTGTGTAGCTTTGGAGCCTGTCCTGAACTCACCTGTAAACCAGGATAGCGTCAAAGTCAGAGAGATTTACTGTCTCTGCTTCCTGAGTGCTGGAATTAAAGGCATGCACCAGCACCACCCGCCTAAGTTTTTTTAAAATTATTTCTAAACGTTCCTAAAATGTCCAATCAATTTGCTCACCTCTGAGTGTTTGTGTGTGCCTGAAAGACTTTCCTGTTGTTCCAATATTATATCAACTACCATTATTCCGTTGTTAATTTTAAAAATCACCCAAAACTTATTTTCAAAAAAAGTAGCTTTTTAAAAATATTTATTTAGCAATACTCATTATCTCTATAGTCAACTTCATTAAATAACCTATATTAGATCATTGATTACTTTTCTGACTTTATGTATCCTTTTGGAACTTGTTATTTATCTTAACAATACTCCACACAGTTTTCAAAAGAATTGAATGCTTCTCAACATGCTTTGTAATTCCAGGGATTTTACAGTTTTGCTTTTATCCTGCTCACAGTACAACAACTGGTTGTAAAGCTTCAAGAATCCCTTTTAGAGGTGGGGTAGGAGGGCGGGGGAGGAGAGAGGGGGAAGGAGAAGGGAGAAGGGCAGGACTGGGGAGAGCTTGGGGGAGTGGGAGGGTGGAGATGGAGGAAAGGTGGATATTGGAGAACGAAATAAGATATCTACATTATTGGAGTCATTTTAGGACTGGCAAGATACTTGGCTCTAGAGGAGATCCCAGGTGTCCACAGGGATGTCCCCAGCTAGGTCCTTGGGCAGCAGAGGAGAGGATGCCAGAACTAGCATTGTCCCATAGTCACACTGATGAAAATCTTGATCACATCCTTAGAAATTTCGTCCGATGGATGGAGATAGAGACAGAGACCCACATTCACACCAGAGCAATGGATTGAGCTCCCAAGGTCCAGTCGAAGAGCAGAAGGTGGGAGAAGATGAGCAAGGAAGTCAGGACCGTGAGGGGTTGGTCCACCCACTGAGACAGTTTGCCTGATCTAATGGGAGCTCACCAAATCCAGCTGGACCGGGATTGAATGAGCATATGATCAAACTGGACTCTCTAAATGTGGCTGCCAATGAGGGCAGAATGAGAAGCCATCAACAATGACACTAAGACCTATCTCCCCTTCATGTATTATCTTTTTGGGAACCTAGTCGATTTGGATGCACACCTTCCTAGGCCAGGATGGAGGGGGGAGGGCCTTGGACTTCCCACAGGGCTGGGCACCATGCCCTCTTTTAAGGAAGCAGCGGGAGGGGGGCAGCGGGAGGGGACAGGGAGAAGGGTAGGAAATGTAATTCTTTTTTTTTTTTGAATGGAAAAATAAACGAAAATGGGAAAAAAAAGAATCCCTTTTAGAAACTGCACATCAGCCTGTAAGCAAGTCGCTAAGGGTTTATTATTGTTAGATGAGATGCTTAGTGTCATTTTTCATGTAATACCATGTTCTTTGGATGCTTGGAATTGTCTACTGTAATGTGCCAAGGCAACAAGCAAATTCTCAAGGGCTGCACGCAGCCTTTTGTCCTTCCCTCAACCATCACTTTTATTTACCACAGTCCATCACATCCAAATGTCAAAACTAAGTTTATCTTTTCTTCATGTGCTATGATAAATGTCTCTGTATAACTCCATATCTTTGCAGGTAGCACCACTATCCTTCTAATCAAACATGATAAAATTAAATCATGAGATGTTGTTTTAACTCTTCCTATTAGAGCTTGAATGACATTCAACACCATATCCAATGATATGTGGTCTATGACGCCACGCATTTTATCACATTACTCCATATTAAATTCTTTTATATCTGCCATTTTGTCATTAAAGGAAAGAGCTGAGACAGCAGCATAGCTGTCTTTCTGAAACCTCCAGTCCATTCTTTCTGTGAAGGGTGTTTCTGATGTACAAGCTTCCTTCTCATTTGCAAACTACTCCTCTTATATGCTCCTTAAAACTCGATATCACCAATGTTGACTCTAAGGAAAGAGGAAAGCAAAACACTTGTGAGTGCCATTATAGTAAAGAATGTCTTCATGTGTGTATGTGTGTATGCATATGTATGTATGTATATATGTGTGTGTGTGCGTGTGTGTGTGTGTGTGTGTGTGTGTGAATTATTGACGTACTACTGTGTGGAAAACTAGATTCAAGGAAAAATTGTTACCTCTACCACATTTAGAAGGGAAGAGCTCTAACTTTTTGATTAAGACCTGGTACAGGGAAAGATTGCAATTCTCACTGTTTCTGATTGTTATAGCACTGAACACACAAGAAAATCTGAATAAGAAAAGCTGTAAAATTTCCTCTATTCAGATGTCATGATCCAACTTGTAGTAAAACCCAAAGACTCCATTGAAATTGTCAGTTCTAATAAATTTATTCAGTGAAGTTGAGAGATATAGATTCAACAATCAAAAATTCCTAATATTTCTATACATATATGCTGAACTTTATAAAATAAAGTCAAGGAGATAATTCCATTTGTAATGCCAAAAATTAAATGGTTTATTAATAGATATAGCCAATAAGATAAAAGAGATAAAAAATCAAATAGAATCCCAAGAGACTAAAAATATCCAAAGCAATGTGAAAGAAAAATATTTGAAGGTATCACCCTTCTGATTTAAAACTGTGTTACTAAGTTTTAGTAACCAACATTATTGCCATTATAATAGATTTAAAACAACGGAACTAGTTTTTGACACTGTCATATGATACTGAAAGGGGTGGCCTTTTTACAGAGTGCTGCTGGAATGGAATATCTGCAAGGGAAGACAAATTAGGCCTTTATCTGATAGTATAAGCAAGAATTAATTTACAGTAGATCAAAATGCTGTACACAAAATATTAAGCCATAAAAATCCTAAAGAAAAGAGTCAAGTCCTGGAAAATAGCTTTGGCCATACATACTCTGTCTCTGTCCTCTCTCTCTCTCTCTCTCTCTCTCTCTCTCTGTGTGTGTGTGTGTATCTTTCTCTTCCCCCTGTGTCTTTCTCTCCCTCTCCTTCTCCCTCTCTCTATTTTTCTCTTTTTTGAAATAATACATTAAAAACCATCCTTTAAATAGAAAAAATAAATAAATGACACTAATAGAATTCAAAAGCTACCTCAGAACAAGAGAAATGAAACCGCCACCCACAAATTGTAGGGAAAAAAGGTTATTTGTGAACTTTGGGGCAGATATGGCATTAAATTTTGGGTTTTATGAAAAAAGTAACTGAATAGAAAATATATACCTCATTGTAAATATATTAATAATAAGAATAGGTCTTTCTCTAAGGGTGGTACAACAATTAAACCTTGCACTAAGGAATTTGCAAATAAAAGCATTCCCCAGAGTGAGTTTGAAGTCAATCCCTGTCAATGGCAGCTCTTGCCCTTCCCAGTTAGCTATCTCTTTGTCTCCTGTTTGTACACCAGATCTAAGCTCTCAGGGATTTCTCCAGCATCATACCTGCATGCCAGCAGCCATATTCCCAAGAACAGTAACAGTTCAGTAAAGCGTTTTAAAACTGCAAAACTTCTCATTAGATTTTTTTTTTAAACTCTACAAAGTGAGTTCCAGGACAGCTAGGACTGTTAAACAGAGAAATCCTATCTCAAAAAAAAATGCTATCTGATGTAAACAAAGCATAAAGTAATAATTGTCTAGAATTAAGTGAGCCAATTGGTTATTGAAAAGTTTTGAGGACAAGCCCTAAAAACTTTCATTCAGGGGTCAAAAAGAGAAGTCACAATTATCATAGGAACTAAAGTCTGATGATTGTAGAAAAAGAATCTTCTCTCACACATTCTTTATATTCATGTGATCTTTATTTTTTGCACCATTACAAATTCCCAAGCATATATATATTTATATATAATTATATCTCTATATATATAACCATTAATTAATAGCTTGTTAGTAATAAAATACTACAAGAAAGATTCTCAGGGACACAGGCATTCTTTGAAGATACTGCACAAAACTTATCAACTAGCTTGTAGCTAACCACAGTTGCAGCTGTGGGGAGGCACCAATCTTCTCTTAAAGGAGACACTACAGGTTACAGAAGGGGGGAAACTAAACCATTGAGAGATGTAAGGAAAAGGCAAAGAATACGTATATTATTTTACATTTCTTAAGTGTGATTAATACTATCTATTCATGGTTGGTCAATAAACAGTCTTTTTTATTACCTGAATCTCAGGACCTAAATAAAAACAGTCTAGTTCATCAAAAGCTGGTACAAATTGTTAGTTGCTATTTTGAATCAGAGCAGGGAGGTGTCAGTGAAGGAGACATAGTTGCTATTGATCTCTTGAAGAACTATGATATAACAAAGACAGACACTTGAAATATTGACTAACTGTCTTAAATCTTCAGAGGACTTACATCTAACAAGGCTAGACACCTGCAATTCTGCTCTGTGGAAGTTCCTCCTGTGATCTCTCCACAAGGACATTCCATCTGGCCAGTTTGCCCTGTTACAAATAGAGAACAGGCTTCAGAGTTTGACATTGTAAATGTAACAAAGACTGGACTATGAGAGCTTGTTTTATATATCAGAAAATACAGCATAGGAAGAAGTCATCCTACTAACTGAACACAGAAAGATTATGCCCGAAATATTAGGAATACACTGCTAAGGGTTCAAAGCTGACTTAGAAGGGGAGCATGTTATCACACAAGAGTATTTGCAGTTAGAAACAGTCAGTTAATCAAAGGACAGTATATTACTTAGGCTGTGCCTACTTAAACTTAACCTCCATTAGATGTGTAAATCTATGATGGGATGCCTTACAAATGTCAATTGTCATTACTGGGTATCTTTTTGGGCTCCATCAATCGGCACCAAAAACACTATATTCACCTCTTTGGTTAAATTATATGTAGCTCCTCTGGCCATGATTGTGAGTGGTTATATACTTATGAGCTGGTAGTGGTAGGTATGCTCTTTTCTTCCTGTTGTGTAATTGTCTATAATATTATTAAGAAATCAAATATAACCAATATGATCTATTTTAAAAAACAAAAACTATACATTTGTTGGCTTAATAAAACTTCAATTATAACTATTGTCTTAGTAACTTTTCTATTGATATTAAGAGATACCATGGCCAAGACAACTTAGAAAAGAAAGCATTTAATTTGTGGCAAATTGTTGAGAGAATTAGATTATGACCATTAGGATGGAGAGTAAATCAGAAGTTAGTTAAGCATGGTGTTGGAGCAGTAGCTGAGTTGTTACACCTGATCCACACGCAGGAGGCAGAGAGAGAAAGTTAACTAGGAGTAACGAGGTCTTTTGGAACTTCAAAGCCCAACCCTAGTGACACACCTTCCCCAAGGAGGCTACACCTCCCAGTCATTCCCAAATAGTTACATCATTGGGGTACCATGCATACAAATATATAAACCTATTCTCATTCATAACTACTCCATACATAATAGTTGACAGTAGTGGTAAATTTATATAATGTGAAGAAAAATTACAAAGAATTTTAGAGCATGTTATTTATAGAAACATAAATATGGATATCAGGTAACCAAAGGCATGCTTAGAAGGGCGCTATTCAGCATTTTTCTTTTCGCTCTACATCTGAAACTTAATAATTTGGATGAATATTCCATTTTACAGATTTAGGTGATGTAGAAAATCTAATTTATCTTCTTATTTGTGAAATAAAGTTTTCAAGGGCCATGAGCTAGAGTTAACTCTCATTGTTTGTAAAACTCTGAGGGGAGTAGTGTAAAAATAATTTGGTGTGGAAAATGGGCTCAAGGCAGATGCTTCAGTAGCAACTGTGCCTAGGAGCAAGTACCATTGTCTAAGTAATGGCTGTGTTTGCTACTTAACATGGGTCACGGACAGACAGTACGGGGGATGCTATGGTCTGTTTTATTTTTTGATTTCCATGGGTTCTTTTATTTCTAGAAATTTGTTTCTCTATGACATTCTTAAATTATATCATTCTTATAGCCTTGAAAATAATTGTACTTTAAATTTAAGCAAACCACATTTCCGTTAGCTGTGATTTTTTTCAATGTTCAAATAGACTTGGCCTATGCATTGTAATTTATATGATTCACTGGCTAATTAGAGAATCTGCCTGCAGAGCTCAGAGTTATTTCTGTGTGTTTATAGTGGTGATGTGTATGCTACTAAACTAAAATTATGAACCAGGAACTTTTCACCAGGAGTTCCTCTGTGAAATACCAGGATAATTTACCCATAGATAAGTCACTGATCTGTTCCCTTGATATAACTCAGGATGGGGTGGCTGGCTCATTTTAAAAAGGCTAAGGTCATGAGGCCAAAGAGTGGCAAATTCAAAACACAGAGGATCCCACACCCAGGGGAAAGCTTCTTTCTTCATTTCACTCTAAACAGAAATTCTTGTAACACTCTCAGGATTGGCCACAGTCCGAGCAGTCAGCACTAACACATGCCCATGTGAAAAATGAGATCTGCAAAGATGGAGGAAGCACTTTTGTCACAGTATATCTGTTATTACAGTTGAGCAAGTTAAAAAGTTAATAACATAGCCGGGCAGTGGTGGCGCACGCCTTTAATCCCAGCACTTGGGAGGCAGAGGCAGGAGGATCTCTGTGAGTTCAAGATCAGCCTGATCTACAAGAGCTAGGTCCAGGACAGGCCCCAAAGCTACAGAGAAACCCTGTCTCGAAAAACCAAAAAAAAAAAAAAGTTTCAAACAACTAAAAAGTTTTCTTTCCTTTTGAGTTTACCACAATGTGTAACTTTATGCAATGACTTACTTAAACTTAATTGAATAAATGAATGAATAGATAGTGTTTTATAAAAGAGTAAAAGGATTTTGAGGTGAGTATATAACCATTTCCTCAATGTTTTCTTGACAGTATCTAATCAAACAAATGGGACCTGAGCAACTCACAGCTGTCTCAAACTTAGTTCCAATGGATCCAACATCCACTTCTGTCCTCCCTAAGTACCACAAATATACATGCAGGTAAAACATCCTGTACATGAAAAAATAAATAAATATATAAATTAATTAATTAAGAAAAATACAAATGTATATGGCCTTGTGCTCAACTTCCAGACCAGAAAACAAACAAACAAACAAAAAGCACAGATATTTAGTTGGTTTTTATTGCCTGTCTATGAATTATTAGATATTACCAGTTACTTTGTAGCTCATGCTTTAATATGATGGGCTGCTCCGGGCAGTAAGATCAGATATTATGGAAAATGTAGTTAACTCGTCATGGAAGAATGTTAATGTTTTAAATGAAAATTGCATCTTCATTTTATTTTAGCTTATATTTGGGAGAAAAAAAAATGGGCCAGTGAAATGCCACATTCTGAAACTGAATACCTTCAAGAAAGTAACATGCAATTGTCCCATTAATTCTGTTCTAGGTGATTCTGTTACGATGGCCTCTATGAGAAATGAAGGGGAATAGACTAACCTTTTGAACATCTGTTTCTAGTGAAAAAAAATTTGAAAAATTTAGAAAAAAGATTCACTTAGCTAAAGTAACAAGTAATATTAAACAGTAAAATTTTCATTTGATATTATGACTATTTTCATTACAAACAGCAATTTAACTTTGCATTTCACTTTATAAAACATTGAAAATAGATCTTCAAAAGTACTTAATAATATCATTAATGGGTAACATATACAAGAATTATTTCAATTCTTCTTTGTACATTATGAAAACAATTAGATGTTCACTGTAGAACAAGGCTCAAATCATCTTTAAAACTGTTGATTATGAAAATTGTATTGATCAAATATAATTTTTCTAATTTACATATTCAGCAGCACTTGGACATCTTTGATCAAACCTGAAAAGTCTTACAGTGAATACCTTATATACCAGGTAATCTTCTAGGTGGTGAGACAGAACAATATGATTTCATTTAATCCTTGTAACATTACTGTATTCAAAAACTCTTCCTTCCAAAACCCTTTAATAAATTGCCTTAAATCAAATTAATTGTGATAGTATAAATTATGTTCCTTGTACAGGACTATATATTTAATGATACTTTATCATATTTTATACATATGAATAATACATTCAGATAACAATTTCATTTTTCTATCATCAGAAATATTTTCTACAAGATAGTTTTATAGAAATAAAATAAAATCCCTTAAGCTTGAATTTGTTAATTGATTTGAGTACATTCATGGGTAGATTCAATAATTTTCATTCTTCATATTAAATATGCATGGTGAGATATGTGAAGTTTTGTGCCTCAAAGGATTCACTGTAGACACCAATTGTTGCATATAGCAATTTAGGGGAAACAGAAATGTGATTTTAATTAATATTTTTAAACTGCACCTAAACTGTGTATGAACTTTAAATGTCTCTTAAATGAAACTTTTGCAGTGCACTGTACTCAATTCACTGCAAAGCAAAGTTCGGGTTGATTTCACTTCTCAAGCTATTCGTCACTCATAATCATTTAATGAGTAGTCATCAGGTATTCCCCAAACACTTCCATTCAGCAGTGAATAAAGATCACATTTTATAAACAAACAGGACAGGAAATGATTGGTTGAGGGTAAACAACTATTTACTTGATCTTTGCATGTTTTCCAAATGTTGGTCCTTGAGTGATTAGTGATTTCATTGTATGTATAGTTATTCCTCTGTGTTAAATTCCATCTTTCAAAATGCTTTAAAACCCTATTGGAAATAAAAAGTGGAAGACTAAACAATAGGAAAATATTTTATCAATTGTACATCTGATAGAGGGCTAATACCTAAAATATATAAGGAACTCAAAAATTGGAAATCAAGAAAACAAATGAATCAATTAAAAATTAGGTACAGAACTAAAGAGAAATCCTCAAAAGATGAAACACAAAAGACTGTGGAACACTAAAAGAAATGTTCAATATCCTTAATCATCATAGAAATGCAAATCAAAACTACTCTGAAATTTCATCTTACATCTGTCATAATGGCCAAGATCAGTCAAACAAATGAAAGGCCCTGCTGACAAGGATTAAGGGTGAGGAACACTCACCCACTGCCACTGGGACTGTAAATTTGTACAGACACTGTACAAATCAGTGTTACATTTCTCAAAAAGCTGGGAATAGATTTACCTAAATATCTAGGTGTACAACTCTTAGGCATTGATTTAGTTAGGCTTTGTATTGCTGTGAAGAAACACCATCACCACAGCAACTCTTATAAAGGAAAACATTTAATTGAGGTGGCAACTTACAGTTTCAGAGGGAATATGGTGGCATGCAGGCAAACATGGTGTAGAAGAAGGAGCTATAACATGTTGCTATGCAGACAACTATGCAGGAAATAGACTGAGAGTCACACTGAATGAAGTTAGAGCAAAAGAGAACTTACAACCCATACCCACAGTGACACACTTCCTCCAACAAGGCAACATCTACTTCAACAAAGCCACACCTCCTAATAGTGGCATACCTTTGGCCATTTTCTTTCAAACTACATATCTCTCCCTGATCCCCAAAGGCTTGTAGACACATCATAATTCAAAAATGCATTCAGAGCAACTTCAAAAGTACTGAGAGTCTATAACAGTTTCAAGCTTATTTAAAAATCTAAAGTTCAATTTCTCTTTTGACATTCACACAATCTCTTAACTGCAATCACCTATAAAGTTGAAATAAAAAAGTAGATCAAGTACTTCCACCATATAAAGGCACAGAATATACATCAGTATTCCAAAACATATAGAGCAAGCATGGTGAGAAAACATTAAATGAAAGAAAGACTGAAAACCAAATGGATAAATGCCAAAGCGCATCCCCATTTCTGATGTTTAAATGCTCTTTAGGTCTCCAAGACCTGTCAGCTTTGTTGAATTCAACATACTTTTTATCTTGGACTGGCTCCTGCCACCATTAGTAGCCTTCCTCAGCAGGTATTCCACTGCTCTGGCATCTCCACCATCATGGGGTCTCCAAGGCAATCCAGGCTTCAATTTCAGAGCTTCACACAATGGCCTCTCTGGGCCTCCATTGAGGGATATCCCTGACATGTGCCTAGCTTCTGTGTCTTTCATTAGTCTGGAGGGTGAATTCCACCACCCCTTTATTCTATACATAACTCTAAAGTCAGAACAACATGGCCAGAGCTGCAAGGCTTGCTGTTTGCTGTTGCTGGAACATGTCCCCCTTGTTCAATTACAATGGCATCAACTTTCTGGTTTTGATGGCTACCTTCACTTCCTAAACTTGGTTGTTCTGTAGACCTGGCTGGCCTCAAACTCAGACATCTGCTAGCCTTTGCTTCCCAGTTCTTGGATTAAGAAGATGCACCACTAAACATGGCTCTATGGTTTTCTTTAATTCCTTTTCACAAGTTAGAAACTTAGCTGGGTGGTATTTTCCCTGAGGTCACCACTCCCTTTATTCCATCTCTTAATATGCTTATTTCCTTGAACACGGGACTTAACTCCATCTCTTTTCTACTCAAATTCTATATTTTCTTGCCTCTTTTTGTTATAAATCTTCATTAGAATAGTCACTTATCACTAAATGACAAAGTCCATACTAGGCTGTTTTGAGACCTTTTTTGCCAACAGATGAAGGCGTAAGTCATAAAACAATCCCACACCAGTTTGGAATTGTGATAAAATGGTTATTTATTTAAAGGGAAAAACTTACAGATCACCGTCCCAGACAACAACCCTCTGTAAGATCAGGAACGAAATCTAACAGCCGGAAGCTGGAAGCAAGAGAGTGAGCACATGGCTACCACTGCTTTTTAAAACAAATGAGACCATGCCCCAGTGGGCTGGTATCTTAAAGGCTATTGGCTGAAGGAGCGGAAGTAGCTCCTGCAGCAAACAGAATTAATCCAAAACTCTTAACGTTAGCCTTTTTGGAAACAATCTTATGCCTATAGATGAACAAATGGATAAGGAAAATATGGTACATTTATCCAAAGAAACAACTCATTTTTTAAAAATAAACCTTGAAGGTAAGTGAATAGAACTAGAAAAAAAATCATTCTACATGAGATAACCCAGATACAAAAAGACAAATGTGGTATGTATTCTCTCACATGTTGCTAAACATTAAGTCTCAATAGGCAAGCTCCAATACATATAACAAAGCAGGGTAAGTATAAAGTAAGAGACTAGTACTGTGGAAAGATCCCCATAGGAAAAGGAAATAGAATAGATAGCTATGGATGGACAGGGTCAAAACGACTGGAATCAAATTGTGAGTGGGAGACAAAAGGGTTCAAAGGAGATGATACAGGGAAGGATAGCTAAAACTAATGAACATTTGAGGAATCATATGGAAATTTAATACAGTCGAAGCTTCTTAAAATATATGCATATATGATAGAAGGCCAAGTGGAATCAGCAAATAATGGAGAATACAACGACAGCCCTGACTAGACATCTCTCACCACCAAATAAAACCTCCAGTGTTGGTTATAGATACTATATAATTAAGCTGTTTGCCAATGGGGCCCTATAGAAACAGCCAAACAATCCAGGCTGTTACCAAGACTATTGGTTGCTATCTAGAAACTGATGACTAAGTCCTATTGCTGAAGACAACACCTACCATTAAACACATAGAAGTCAAACTGTTGTCTATCTAGAGCAGTTATCAATACTGAGTAATACCTAGCAGAAAACCAAATACTACCCTCCACTAAAGGAACATAGCAATAAAATGACTCCTAATAGCATTCTTCTATACTCATTGATCAGTGTCTTGCTCAGGTATCATCAGAAAGCTTCATCCTACAGTACTTAGAAACAAATATAGAGACCAACAGCCAAGGTGCACAGTGAAAGACCTTGGAACACTCAGTTCTAAATAGGATATCTCTATCAAATTCCCTCCTCAGGGCTCGGGGAAGCATGAGAAGATGCAGAAGGAATAGAAGAGCAAGTAGAAATGGAAAACACCAAGGAAACAAGGTCTTCTAGACACAACAGGACTGACAAATAAAAAAATTTACAGAGACTGCACAGGGCCTGTACAAGTCCAGTCCAAATGGGGTGGGTCCCAGTGCTGAAAGGGGAAATAAACAGAAGTCCCCATTGCTAACCCAGAGCTCTTTCCACCTAATAACCACCCATAAAGAAAAAATTGGTTTTTTCAAATGGATTTTCATGGGGTGGTTTACAAACCACAATTAAAAGCAGACTCTAAGCCCTGCAGCAGACGGACAACACAAAACAAACTCAGTCGCAATTTTGGAGGGCTTTGTTGATGCTTTGTTTGTTTTGTCTCATAATGATTTGTCCAGGTGATTTTTGACCTTTTGCTGAAATATGGTTTCTAATTTTGCTTTTCTGTGTGTATGTGTGTGCCTCTATGCCTATATGTGACTGTGTGTGTGTGTGTGTGTGTATGTGTGTGTGTGCTTTTTGGCTCTTTTTTCCCATTGGTTTGTTTGCTTTGTCTTATTCTGGTTTGGTTTTTGTTTGTTTTTATTTGATCTTATTTTTATTTTACTTTATTATTTGCTATTATTGAAAATATATTTGTCCCTCATACAATACATCCCAACCAAAGTTTTCCCTCCATCCCTGTTTCCCCTCTCCCACTTCTCCTCTCCCACTCTACCTCCATCACCTCTTCAAAAAAGAACAAGTCTCCAAAAGATGACAGGCAAAGAGGACAAAACAAGACACAATAAGACAAGGCAAAGACCCTCATATGGAGGCTGAGCATGGCTACCCAACAGGAAGAAGAGTCTCAAGAGCAAGCAAAAGGGTCAGAGATACATCTGTTTCCACTGTGAAAATTCCCATAAAAACACAAATTAGTATAATATAATTAGACATACTCAGAGGATCTGGTGTGGTCCCTTTCAGAACCCATGCATATCATTTCATTCTCTGTGAGCCCCATTAGTGGATTCACGGGCCATGTTCTCCTCCTGTCCTCTGTATGGTCTGACTCCTACAGTCTTTCCTCCCTCCTCAGTGGGGTTCCTCCATTTCCAAAGGGCGGGACCTAATGGAGACTTCCTATTTAGACTCTTTTTGTTGTTGTTGTTTTTATTTTTTCAAGACAGAGTTTCTCTGTAGCTTTGGAGTCTGTCCTGGAACTAGCTTTGTAGACCAGGCTGGCCTCGAACTCAGAGAGATCTGACTGCCTCTGCCTTCCGAGTGCTGAGATTAAAGGCATGCACCACCACTGCCCAGCTAGTATATGAATTTTAATATAAAAGGTGAGATACAGCTATAGGCATGTCACAAAAGTTGTCCTAACACAAGAGCTATCAATTTCAAGAGAGTTACTGACTGCTGCACAGTGTTCAAGGTACAGCAAAGTAGATAGACTGTGTTGATTACCTTGAGGCTGAAGGGAGGTAAACAAAGAAGGCAGGATAAGGAGGGCTCTGAAAGAGAGGTAAATGTTCTAGAAGTTTGGCAAAGCATTCCTTTGACTTTAGGTTTTACTCTGAAGTGGAGAATCATCAAAGGCTTTTCATTGAAAATAGGATTGTGTCCTTTTATTTTATGGCACTTTTTAACCTGAAAGGATCAAAAGCAGAAGCAGGAAGACAAATTAGAAAGCACTGCCAGATTTTGGCGATAAATGACTATGCTGGAAAACTAACATTGGAGGATCTTGATGAGTAGTCAGATTGTGGTCAGTATTGGATAAAATTGAACATTAACTTAATAAATTGATATTGAGCTTCAAAATATAAATTTATGAATGGGGTAAGGCATTTGAAAGTATGACATATTATGGAAATTTTTCAGCATTTTGAGCTAGTCTATAGTTTGTGCTGCTTACCCTTTGCTAACAAAGTTCAGATCAAGCAGAGGCTTTGTAAAGTATTCCCAGGTCTAAGTCCCAGGACAGGACTGCTTGGCCTTGAACCTGCAGGACTTCATTTGCTTGTTCTGCTTCCAGCTCTGCTTAGTCTGATCCACTCTTCCTTTGCCCTACAGGCTAGCTTTTTCTGCATGGCAGGGAACATGTTCACCATCAACTCTTCATCATGTGGAGTCTATGATTCAGAGCAAAAACAGGTCTCAGAAAAACAAAACAGGGAGAGTGATAGAAACACAAACCAAAACAAAACATGTTTGTTCAGCAATGTGCTCCAGATCAATTTAACAGCTTTAAGACACACGTACTTTTTTTCCTATGTTCAACATCTAAATATACATTGAACATGAAGTATTGTTAATGTCTTTCTGTTTTAAAAATAAATTAATGCTATAACGACAGTTAAAGAAATAGAGGTCATGAATATAAGATAGAGCAATGTCAATGTATAAAACTGTTGGAAAAAGAAAAAGAAAGGGGGAAATTATGTGAAATATTTTAATGTATATTAATAAAAAACTGGATTATTAGAATTTATTTTGTTGTTGGTTTTTGTGGGTTGACTGACTGGTGGAGCTCTGAGCATTTGTGGAGACCTGTGTCCAAACTCTGTACCCTACCAAACTGTTTCCTTTTCAGCGATTATTTTACATTGTATTTTATACCAGTTCTCTTATATTGAGCTAAGATGGATGTAAGTGATTTTCTGCAGTGTATTTGATCAGTATGCAACAATGAAGCTTAACACTGGTAGCATTTAGAAGATGAGATGTTCTCATTCCCCTTCAAGGGAAGATTATTAAGAGCCCATGGTCCATGCCTCAGGACCCCATGAGGCAGTACAGAAATAAAATGCTCAGAATGCTGTGGTGTCTGCAGAGTTGGCTGGAATATGTTGAGATTATCAGTTATCCATTACAAGGGAAAGAAGCTCTACCAAGTAGGAAAGGATTGGGTCTCTGTCGTTCTCTTAGGCAGCAGATTTTACTGAGTTGACTCTTTAGTTTCAAAGACACCAATCTTCCTATTTTCTTAAGAAATACACATTGAACTATAGTAAGATTGCATATCTGTACGAATACAAAAAATTGAGGTGAGACCAATTACACTAATCAATCATCTAGACGCATCTGTAATTCATTTACTGCTGCACACGTGCAGTTAACACTCGTCATGCAGAAAGCAGCCTGTGTCTGACCTTCACAGCAGCCATAATGATTGCACAATGAACTCAGAGTCAGCCTTGTTAATGGGAATCAGAGTCAGTGTCTCTGCTTCAACCTTCTGGTCATTGTCATTTATATTCAGGATAAAGTCGTGGGTTCCTGCCTTGGTTGACATTTACCAATCTCTAACTTACCCCAGAAATAATTTTCAGAACTCTCACCAGTTTGCTCTCTTTTATTGTGAGGAATCAATTAGTCATCACTGTTCCTACCATGTGCTTTCCTAAAGCATGGAGATCTGCTATTCTCTTGTCTGGAATTCTCATTCCACAGTATCTGCAAGGATCACCCTCTCCTAGGATCCAAGCCCCTTTTGACATGTTCTTCTCAGAAAGATCATTCTAACAATCAACTCTCTACCAGCTGAGTTATTGTAAATTCTTTAATTAACATATCTCACTGGATATGTTTTGCATGTTTTCATTAATTAAATAATTCCATTTACATTACAAGTAAATTACCAGAGAATAGATATATCTCATGTGCTGTACTTGTATAGAAATCCCTGGCACACAGATCTTACAAGTTCTTCATTTTTCACTTAGTTGTTTGTTCATGCTCAAACTCTTTTGTAAATAGCCATAAATCCCACCTTTATCATCTTTTAGTTCAAGTAAGAAAACTCTGATTAGCAAAATGACTATAATAATGGCATTCATTTAATTCCAAGTGGAAAATTTTATAACATTGCTTAATAAAGTGGATGCTTATTGCAACTTATTATTATTTATTTTAATTATTACATTTAATTGTCCACATTTTAGAAGCCTATGTAAAGTAAAATATACATATATAATGTATGTACAAATATATGGCCCTACATACCGTGTGTGTGTATGTGTATGTGTGTGTATGTGTATACATATCAGATTCTTGAGATTTAATGGGAAGGCAAGCCTTTATTATACAAAGAAATTTGAGGTGATCACAAACTTACAATTTCTTAAAGTAATATTAATATCACTTTTATTAAAGCTGTAGTTCAAATTCTCATACAGATCAATCCTGTTTGCCTAAGTTTCAAGTTGACATTTTGTGATAACACTATCAAACTACATAAACATTTTAATGTCTTTTTAAAGACTGTGTATGTGTGGAGAGAGAGAGAGCCTATAAATAACACTTAAATAGAATTTGTCAACAAATTATCCATTACCTATGCTAGCAGTGAAATATATATACATATAGTTTACCTTCTAGTATCATTAAAGTTTATAGGTTATTAGTCATTAATTCATTTTGTGTGACTTTATAAAAGTTTCAACAGCAATCATGCAAATTTTACAATTTTAAATTGTATTATTCTGGCAAACTGGTTCCCTGAGATGTTTATATGTATACATATGGTGCTTTAGTATTCACTTCTCCATCGGGCTTTCCTCTAGATCTCACATTGATCTTCTTTTTTTCAATTTCTCTTCTCATTTGGAAAAATGTTTCTGCCTATGAGAGAAAACATATTTATTGTACCCAATACAAGTTATCCAGTTCCAATTATTTCCCTGTAAATGTTATATAAGGTTCTTTATGATTGATTAGCCCTCTTTGAGTCAGGCATCCTATGCTTCATCCATTAACTGACATTCAGGGTTAAGTTGGTTGTTGTGCCCAGGGTCTTTGTTTTTATATGAAAAGAAAATGTGGTACCAGCGCATGTGTTAAGATTAGTGTACATGACATGCTGGCCTCTACAATTATCCACTACTGATGACTTTTGGAAGTGTGGCTGCAGCTTCTTTTTAATTAACTTTTTATTTTTACATTCAAAAATTGACCCTTCCTCCCCTTCTCCCATTCCCTTCCCACTCTCCCACTAACCCTCCTCCCTCTCCCTACATCCTTAAGAGAGGGCAGGGTACCCTGCCTTGTGGGAAGTCCAAGGCCCTCCCCACTCCATTCCGGCCTAGAAGGATTTGCATCCAAGTAAACTAGGATCCCAAAAAGCCAATACATGCAGAAGAGACAGGTCCTAGTGCTATTTTCGATGGCTTCTCGGAACGTCCCCATTGGCAGCCACATTTAGAGAGTCTGGTTTGATCACATACTCCTTCAGTCCCAGTCCAGATGGATTTGGTGAACTCCCATTAGATCAGGCACACTGTCTCAGTAGGTGGACCAACCCCTCATGATCCTGACTTTCTTGCTCATCTTCTCCCTCCTTCTGCTTTTCAAGTGGACCTTGGAAGCTCAGTCCATTGCTCTGATGTGAATGTGGGTCTCTGTCTCTATCTCCATCCATCAGGCGAAATTTCTATGGTGATATTCAAGATATACATCAGTGTGACTATGGGGCAAAGCCAGTTCAGGCCCCCTCTCCTCTGCTGCCCAAAGACCTAGCTGGGGACATCCCCATGGACACCTAGGATCCCCTCTAGAGCCAAGTCTTTTGCCCATCCTAAAATGGCTCCTTAATGTAGATATCTTCATCCCTGCTCCAATATCTGCCCTTCCTCCATCTCCACCCTCCCACTCTTCCAAGCTCTCACCAGTCCTTCCCTTCTCCCTTCTCCTTCCCCCTCTCCCCTTCCTCCAACCCCACCACCACCTTTACCCCACCCCTGTGCTCCCAACTTTTGCCCGAGGATCTTGTTTGCTTCCAATTTCCAGGAGGGTCTATATATGTTTTTCTTTGGGTTCACCTTGATATTTGGCTTCTCTAGGCTTGTGAACTATAGGCTTAATGTCCTTCATTTATGGCTAGAGTCTACTAATGAGTGAGTAAATACCATATTCATCTTTTTGGATCTGGGTTATCTCACTAAGGATAGTGTTTTCTATTTCCATCCATTTGCATGCAAAATTCAGGATGTCATTGTTTTTTTTTTTACCGCTGAGTAGTATTCTAATGTGTATATATTCCACACTTTCTTTATCCATTCTTTCATTGAGGGGCACCTAGGTTGTTTCCAGGTTCTGGCTCTTACAAATAATGCTGCTATGGAACATAGTTGAACAAATGCTTTTGTAGTATGATTGGGCATCGCTTGGGTATACTCCCAAGAGTGGTATTGCTGGATCCTGAGAAAGTGGGAAGTAGCCTGCAATACATGGGCACAGGAGACCACTTCCTATGTATAACACCAGTAGGACAGACAATAAGAGCAACAATGAATAAATGGGACCTCCTGAAACTGAGAAGCTTCTATAAAGCAAAGGACACAGTATATTAAGACAAAAAGGCATCCTACTGAATGGGAGAAGACCTTCACCAACCCCAAATCAGGCAAATGTCTGATCTCCAAAATATATAAAGAACTCAAGAAACTAGACATTAAAATTCTAAATATCCCAATTAAAAAATGGGGTAATGATCTGAACAGAGAATTCTCAACAGAAGTTTAAATGGCCAAAAGATACTTAAGGTCATGTTCAACTTCCTTAGCGATCAGGGAAATGCAAATCAAAACAACTTTGAAATACCATCTTACACCTGTCAGAATGGCTAAAGTCAAAAACACCAAGGATAGCCTATGCTGGAGAGGATGTGGAGAAAGTGGAACACTCATCATTGCTGGTAGGAATGCAAACTTGTGCAACCACTTTGGAAATCAGTGTAGCGGTTTCTCAGGAAATTGGGAATCAACCTACCTCAGGCTGCAGCTTCTTTAAAATGTTACTGTAACATTCCATATGAATTGATGTACAACAGTCTGACATAATTTGAAGAATTTTGTAACTAAGCAAAGGATGTAAGTATTTGGATGTCTAATTACATACTTTACAATGCCATGGAAAGTAAAACGAAGAATGACTGATTTTTTTCACACAAACTTTTATAGCCCATGAGCAAATTTTAAATAGTCATTTTAAAATGACTATGGTACACTGTGAAGAGACATTGAAAACAGTATCCATAGTTATACAGACACTCCTTCGCTCTTCTTTTTAAAGGAAATTATCATTAATATTTACTTTTTCCAAATTCAATGAATACTGTTCTAGTGTCTCTAGTATACACATGACAATTCTCTCATTTCATTTGGTTTACTTCATATGACTTTAAGCCAAGTGTGAACTAGAATCTTAGGAGCATAGACATTATTACATAATGGCTGATCCTAAAGAGAGAAGAAAGAATTAACTGTTCTCTGACACAACTGAGGAAGATCAGTCAAGAACACTGAAAAAGTTCCTCATCATCAAATATGCTGCCAATTAAATATAAGAAAATTTTTTATAGGATTGTACTGATTCTTGTAAATGTCAGCTCTTTGGATTTGACTGGTTCCCAGTGGTATTTGAGAATGCAATCATTAGAAGAAATTATTTCTTATTTAACACATTTATCATCATTTAGAAAGCAAATGAAAATGGTTTAAATACAATCTGTTTCAAAATATGACATAGAAAGCATAAAATTGTAGAGTTAAACCAGATTGCAGCCCTATCAATCCTATGTAACAGGAGAGCAAAGTATATAAGCTCCATGTTACTCACTTTCCACCATCTGTAATATATGTATTTAAGATAGTTACAATAATTAAAAACAAATTCTGAAGCAAAATATCATGTGTAGCACACATATTAAAGATCAACAATTTTGCTTAGTAGATTCTCTTTCTGTTTAATTAGGCAAATGGGCCCATTTTGTCCAAATAGACCAGGATGTCTGCATGCAGTAATGACAACCTTACATTATAAGTTCACATGCATTCACCAGAACCAGAAACATTAAAGTTTCCATACCAAGATCATCTGCTATTAATTATTAAACTAAACCATTAGTGATACAATGAGTGTGAAATGAACCACACAACCAATCCATAGTCAAATTTAAATTAGCAAATATGAACAATCATATCACCATAACCCAAAGAGTTCCTTATTTAAATATTGAAGGGCATAATAACACATTTACTAGAGAAAATACACTGAATTTGTGAACTTGAAGTTGTAAATAAAAAATTTTTGAAAGTTTGAAATAATCAACTATCATAAGACAAACATAATAGATTATTGGCATATTTACTACAGATGTTCATATGTTATATTAAATTGAAATTCAGATTGCATGAATAAAAATATTACTGGAGAATATATTTTCTTTTAATGATATTTTAATGTTATCTCCCACATTCATATTTTCCAGAAATTAAGAACTATAAATATCTTCATGTTAGAGGAATATGAGTCACCATATTAAAAAATCATAAAACATTAAAGAAATCTGAAAATCTTGTAATATATTTCCTGTAACTAATGCATGCCATGTAAATGTTGCTAAATCTTAAGTAAATATATTAATGAAACTTTTATATATAGTAAAGGTGATTCATCAAAAAATAATAGACAAAAAATGCCAAACATACATTCTCCCACTTAGTCAAAACATGAGATCATTCTTACGAGGTTCAGGATTTCTGTGTCACCACTGCTATTCAAGTTTTCTTGGAGTGTTGACAAAATTCCAGATCATAAAATTCTCAGGAACAGTGAAAAAAAGAGCTAAAATTATCCCTTCTGCTCTAACAATTTTTGTTCAACACTAGAAAGGGAATTGTTAAGGTGGTCTGTTTTAAGCAAATTTTACCTACTCAAGATAAAAAAAAAAGTGTAACACAGGAAGCAGGGAAACTAGCAATTTTAAAAATATTTAAAGCTTAAAGACTCTTTAAAATACATATATATATTCTTAGGTATAATTTAGCTAGTTATGACAGATGCATGATTCTGACACAAAACACTTTCACCTAGTTCAAATGACTATGTTAAATGATCATTCCTTGCATAATGTCTAATAGAATCCCTTTCCCTATAATTTTGCCTTTTCCACAATATGTCATAGTATTTGTAACCCCTGAATCCTGCCTTTTATAGCTTAGCATAGAGTATGCATGTCATTTTTTATTCTAAGAGAATAATGAACATAGCAAGTGTTAAGGGTATAATGAATCATGGCTTTAGAACAGTGTATACAGAATCCAGTTAAAAGAACTTTAAAATAGGATTATAGTTACAAAAATCATACAGAGAGAAGACATTTACTCTAAGACATGAAGCATATGTTGGAATTATCCAAATATCAGGAAAAAAGACAAATCTTTTCCTAATTTAGGTAAATCCAATAGAAGAAATGGAAAGTTGACATACTCAGATTCAGACCAAGATAAATATAAGTAACCACTCTTTGCTAAAGAAGCAAAGCAATCATCAAATGATGTGGAAACAGCTTATTGTGTATAACAGCTTCTTCTGAAATTAAAGCACTTTCCTTCCTGCAGGAAACTCCTTATAAAGGAAAGAGGGCAACTCAAAAGAGTTTCAGGAAGTCCATGACACTGACCAGATTCCATAGTCCCCTCCCTGACACAGTAAGTAATAAAAACTGGGAGTCCCTTTCAGATGAGCAGTGTGAATGGTAAAGACTCTCGGACAAGCTAAGCTGCAAAGAAGACTCTGAGAAAAGACCAGCTGTCTTTTAGGACAGAGAAGCTAATCTAGTGATATAGAAGTTATAGTTCTGGAGAGTAGATGCCATTATATGTTTGTTACTTTAAACCCTGATGTTGGAGAGATGATGATGTATCAGTGCCTGCCATCAGTGGTAACAAGAGCACCAACCACAGCAGAAGGCAGGTAATAGGCTACCATGTACATGTGGGAGCATGGAGAGTTCTGGGAAATCTCTGTCATTTTCATAGTTTTGTTATGAAGCAAAATAACTCTAAAAATACTTTTACTTACAAAAAGAAATTGCATTTTGAAGTAATAACGTGAAAAGACATAAATCTGTAAGTTAATTGAGATGAACAGAAAATAAGAATTCTGGATAAAATAGAGCACTTTTGAGAGATTAAGTTAAACAATGCGATCCAGGTATGGGAGGATAATTATCCTGGCCGCTGGGTACCCACTGGGAATCTTTCCTCACGGGACATTGGAACCTGGTGGAGACTCCGGCCAGAGAAAGGGAAAAACACTTTGATATACCCCTACCATTGGGAGTCTATCCAACTATTACAGCCCTTAAGACATGTTTTCACCCCACTGCTCTGCCTCCCCCAATGGCGGCAGGTAAGGAAAAGGTCAGAAACCAGGAGAGGTCTAAAGAATTCGAAAATAACCAATGGCTAGGAGGGTGGGGAAGAAGAAGATAGGCAAAAAGCAGGAAACGGTCAAAGATGGGGAGAGGGCTAAAGAATCCGAAAGTAACCAATTAACCAAAAGAACAGGAGAAAAGAAGACAGATGAGAAAAGAAGACCAATTAACCAAAAGAACAGGAGAAAAGAAGACAGATGAGGAGCGGGGAAGAACAAAAATAGATGAATGGATTCAATTTACTGAAGAGCGGTTCCAGGGGGAAGGAATATGGCAGTCTGTGACAAGGAGTCGCTGCCTCCTTATGCCCCCAGCCGCCCTTGAAAGCATAAAGTGGGAGAGGGGCATGAGACAAATAAGGGGGCTCCATCCTTGCCAGGAGGAAATGAGCATACATTTGTGTGGGGCTGGATAGAAACAAAGGAAAGTTCAGGCCTCTGTCTGCAAATCTCCTGAGACAAGATTTATTAGGACAAATGGATGCCATTATTACCACTGACCACCTAGCCTTTTATGATGATAAAACTGAGCACAGGGTCATTAGGCAGACCCCCGACACCTGGATTCAACTGCAAAATTAGAGGCCACTGCCCCCAGGGTCCCCCACCCCCAATTAGGTGGGCACCTGGTAAACTGGTATGGGTGGAGCACTGGCCAGAACCTGAACTTTAACTTAAGACGCTCAAGGAAATCACCAGAAATCTGCTTTAAAAAGGATGGATAGGGCCCTGGATGAGCCCCTGGAACAGCCCTGTGTTTGTGGTATGTAAGCCTAATGGGACCTGGAGAATGTTACAGGACCTACAAGCGATCAATACACATATAGAGTTAGTAGGGGCCCCTTTAAGGGGCTTACCTTGAGTTCCAGCAATCCCCTCTCAGTTTCACCTCACTCACTGTAATTGATCTAAAGGACTGACTCTTCATGAGGAGGATTGTGAAAAGTTCACCTTTTCCATTCCTACAATTTACTCCTCTCAACCTGACAAGAGATAAGAATGGACTATACTCCTCCAGGGTTTGTCCAATAGTCCATCCTTTTGCCAACAATATTTATATAGTATCCCCTCTACTTATTTTGACAAAGATAATACCCTTTTGTATTTTTATATGGATTATCTAATCATTGGGCATTTGAAGGAATCAGGGCTAGCTCCCTAACTAACCACTATTGTTTATAACCTCCAACAACATGGTTTTAAAATAGCCCCAAAGAAAATACAAAAGATACCCCCATTTCATATATGGAATCTAAATTGACATTCACTCAAGCCAAAGCAAATGACCCCAATTAATCCTGCCTGAGCCTCTCAATTTATTGGGGTTACAAAAGATACTGAGGGAAATGAACTGGATAAGACCCTAGTTGTCTGTAGAGACTGGGAGACTAGATGTGTTATATGATCTATTAAAAGGGGGGCAACCTTATAAGATCATTTCCTTACCTCCTGAGGGTCATCAGGCACTCACTGAATTCGTCAACAAACTCTATCAGGCTTCTTTGACAAGATATAATCCTAAACTTCCAATCCAAGGCTGGATATTATTAGGGAAAAGATCATGCTGGGTGCCATTGTTTAGTAGCCACAACAACTAGGGTACACACCACCCTGTGGGGGGCACTCCCAGAGTGTACTCTCTACTCAATCAAGTAGCTAATATGACTATAAAAATCAGGGACATGTCCCTCCGACATTATGGAAAAGATCCCTCTAAATTAATAATTCCATTCAAAATTAAGGACTTAGAATGGGTGGCCAGACATTGTTCTCGAATGAGCCTCGCCCTGGAGGGATTTCAGGGGACACTGGACACCCACTTTGGGGAGTCCCCGTTAGCGAAGCTATATCAAGAACTATACTATAAAGTCTCCTTAATCTTTTCTTCTAGTTCCCTGCCCCAAGCACTCACTGTTTGCACAAGTGACAGGAAGAATTGGGCCGCCTTTGTAGTTTTCCCTGCAAAGGGAACAAGACAAAGATTACCAAAATTCTACATGATGGGGGACCCACTCAATATAAGGAAATGATGGCCATATATATTGCCCTACAAGAGGTCCCAGAACTCTGCATCCTGTATTCAGACAGCTCTTACTTGGTGAACCTATTGCCACACTTATCTTATGCCTAATCCTATTTCTGCCTTGATGATACAACTCAGATCACTCTTAGAAGGTATAAAAAACCCCATATATATTCAACATCTCAGAGAACACCAAAATAATGCTGCTGCAGATTCTACAGCTTCAGGGGCCTGTCTCATAGAAGTCTCAACTCTGCCAATACAAAATGCTACCCAAATGCATGACTTAACTCATGTCAACTGGAGAGGACTCAAATACCTATACCCCCAGATCCCCATTACAGAATTAAAGAGAATTATTCATATATGTAAGACTTGCCGACAGTTTCTCTGCACACCCCCTTTACAAGGCCTGGGGGAGAACCCAAGAGAGTTAGGACCCAATATCATCTGGCAAACAGATGTAACACATTACCTTCTGTTTGACAAATTAAAATATATGTTTGGGACCATAGACACATACTCTAAGGCATGCTAGGCGACCACCCACTCAGAGGAAAAGGCAATCCATGCCAAAAGCCACTTCTTACAATATTTTGCTATGTTGTGACTACCACAACATGTCAAGACTGATACGGCTTCTGTTTTTTTAGTAAAACATTAAAAGAATTCTTCCAGAAATGGAATATATCCCATACCACTGGGATCCCATACAACCCTCAGGGCCAAGCGATTGTCAAAAGACATCACCAATATCTTAAAGAGGTCCTTAAACAAAAAGTGGGAGAGGTCTTCCCCATCTATAACAGCAAAAGGCATTATTAACCATCAATATTTTAAATTTTCAAAAATCAGATGAACAAAATAGATTCCAGAAACATTCGGGATCCCTACCAATGAGGCCCTGCCTAAAGGTTAGGTGGAAGGATCCTCTCACTAGCCAATGGAGAGGCCCAGATCCCTTGTTGACACAGATCTGAGGATATGGATGTGTCTTTCCAAACAGAGAGGAAACGCCTATATAGCTACCTGCTCACAACTTAAAATTTCTCTCCTTCCCTCAGGACAATGAGGAAGATCAAGATGACCAAAAAAAAAAAAAAGAAAGAAAACAAAAAAAGAAAGAGATTATGGTAGATGACCCTTAAATTCAAACACAACAAAAGAAAAATAACCACTGCCCAAGAGAGACTGACCCTTGAGGAAAGTGTTGCCTGTTTATTTCTGATGCCCCTCCCTGCAATAATCATGTTAACTCTTCTCATGGGGATCAAGGATCAGGCAGCAAGCCCCCATCAACCACAGAAGGTGACATGGATCCTGTTGTGCGCTGACGCTGAAGGGATCCTAAATCAGACTTCTCTGATGATGACACCCTGGATGTGTTGGCCTTACCTGATGTTTGACCTCTGCGATTTGGTGCTTTAGAGCTGGAACTTGGGAGCCTGGATTCCAGGGATCACAGGGAAACCTGAATATGGAGATTCTCAAGGATGCACCCTACCCCAGGCATCTTACTCTAATGAGCCTGGGTGTTCACATTTCCTTAGGAGACATGCCCTCCTGCAAACACCCTTTTATGTATGCTCAGGAAGCAACTGGAATGCCTCTTCTATTAGAAACTGCGGAGTGGGTCTTGATTATTATTGTTCTTCCTAGGGATGTGAGCAGACTGGGCTGGGCATAATTAGAAAAGACAGAGACTGCATTATGTTATTTACAAAAGTCTTTGGCTTCCTTAACAAGGGTAACCTTACAAAATAGGAGTGGCTTGGACTTGCTTTTTATGGAACAGGAAGGAATTTGCAGGGCACTTGGAGAAGAATGTTGCTTCTATGTGGAGCATTCCAGAATAGTTATAAGAACCCTAGATGAGTTAAGAAAAGATATTAATTTATTTAAGTCAAGGACCCCCTATTACACCAGGTTTATTTGATCCCCATGGCTTACCACACTCATCTCTTCCCTAATTGGGCCAATGACTATTTGTTTATTGATCTGTTTTTTTTTTTTTTTTGGTGCATGCATTCTCCAAAGGCTGAAACAACCATGACAAAAACAGATATAAAAGGTACAACTCATGGCCCTTTGAGTACATTATAATAGGTTCGATATATCTCATCCCATGGATGAACTCTCAATTTGAGGGTATCCAGGCCAAAACTCCGGATAAGTGTGTTCCTGACCCATATCTCTCCCTGGTGGGCTATTCTGTCTTGGTGACCAGTGTAAGGGGTGGGATGTAAAACAAAAGGGGGAGATGTTGGGCCAAAATTATCTGAGGGCCTCTACCTAGAAGCCTGTAGGACAGATAAATCCCTGGCTCAAGTTTGAAGGATAGGCAAAGATACCCAGTGAGGATGAGATAGAAAAATCTAGGTAGACATCTCTCTAGCCAAAGGGAGGGCTTGGCTGTCTCTCATTGGCTGGAATTACTCCCCCATCACATGATGTCACTTAACCTATATAAGGTGACACTCACAGTAATAAACTGAGTTCCTGCTTTGACTTGACTCCCTATCATGTCTGATTGTCTTGTGCTGTGGGGCTGCAGACCAGGCAGATGGTGCACTCACTTTTCCCTGAGGAATAAGGAAGCTACAGAGGCCTAGAAAACCCCAGTTCATCTGGAAGAGGACATAATTCAGTTCAAAGCACCTTTTTGATGGTTCACAACTGACTGGAACACTAGTTACAGGGCCCATGGTGTCTTCTTCTGGCCTCTGTATATACCAGGCATGGCCATGATTTACATAATACATACAGGCACTCACACATGCCCATTGAAAGTACTGAACTTTTGAGAAAGGATAAGTTGTTGAGCTTTCTATGAAGCTCTTTTCTACTCCAGTTTTCAGAGTCTCTGCTGGGATCATCCATTATTTTTCTTTTCATGTATATTTTACATTTATCTTTTAGGCTGTTTATCTCTTGTTATACAGAAACCAATAAGGCTCATGTGGCTATATTGACAATATTTGTCTAATATCTTCTAGTACTTTATTTTGCTTATGAAATTTTTATCATAAGATCAAAACAATGTGTTTTCTGATTCTCTGCCATTTCAAGAATTGGATGTTTCTCAACAAATTACTTCAATGATTAATTTGATGTACTTTGTTATTGGTACCCAGGGGGCCAGGGTAATTATATTCTCCCATGCCTAGATTGCATTGTGGTCTGACAATTCCAGGCTTCAGGAGAGTTGCATATATCTCAAGGCCTTAAGTGCTGGGACATTTTTGTGTGAAGTTGAGTTACCCATCATGGTTTGCCCTAGAACCAGTCGCTCCAAGTTCCAGTGCCAGTTGGAGGCCTCCTTAGCCTCCTTATTCCCCAGGGAAAGGTAAGTGTGCTATCCACCCATTCCGCAGCCCCACAAAGCAGGACAATCAGATCTAGATCTGCAGTTTAACAAGGAAGGACAATCAGATGTGATAGGGAGTCAAGACAAAGCAGGAGCTCAGTTTATTACTATGAGCATCAGCTGATAAAGGTTAAGTGGCATCATGTGATGGGGAGTAACTCTAGCCAGTGAGAGACAGCCAAGACCTCCCTCTGGATGGAGGGGCATCTACCAAGATTTTGCTGTCTCATACTCACTGGGAAGCTTTGTCTATCCTTCAAACTCGAGCTAGGCTCTCCTCTGTCGTCCAGGTCTTGAGGTATAAGCCCTAGGATAATTTTGGCCCAAGAGGTTTGATTTTCAGCATCCACAGGAGGCTTCACAACCAGATGGAACTCCAGTACCAGGAAATCAATTCCTCTTCTCCTTCCTCTGTGGGCTTCAGGCACACACGTGGCACACAGATGTCCAAGACAGCAAAATACTCATACACAAAAAATAAATGAATAACTTTTTTAAAGAGTAGCAAATGCTCTTAGGTACTGAGCCATCTCTTCAGTGCTTGGATGTTATGGTATTTGGCAAGCCATCTCTATATTGCAAAAGAATCCTAAATGGAGAATGAGGTATCATCTTTAGAATGAGCTGCAGACCTCCAATACAGGCAAGGTTGAGGGCAGCACTGTCATGTTTACCTGCTGCCAGAGAGGAGATAGGCAAATTCGTGTGATGACAAAAATTGTTCAGAATAGTCATCAAAAAGGCAAATACAATTTTATTAACAGTTACTTTATGTAGAGTATGAGGCACATGCTGTGACACATTGTGGCGATCATAGGCCAGCTTTCGAGAGTCAGTTCTCTCCTTACAACTGTGTGGGTTCCAGGGATCAAATCAGATTGCTAAATGGCTGGAGAATGTTTCTGCAAGCAAAGCCATCTCACTGTCCTAAGTGTCTGATCCAGGTACTGAGTGTGTGTGTGTGTGTGTGTGTGTGTGTGTGTGTGTGTGTGTGTGTGTGTGTGTGTGTGTGTATGTGTGTGTGTGCGCGCGCACACACACGTGCACATGAGCATGTGCATGCAAGTGTGAGTATGTGCTTGTGAGTGTGTGTGAGAGAGTATGTGTGCATGTGTGTGTGCGCACACAAGCATGTGCGTGCAAGTGAGTATGTGCTTGTGAGTGTGTGTGTGTGAATGTGTGTGAGAGAGAATGAGTGTGTGTGTGTGTGAAAGTGTGTGTGTGTGTTGTGTCTGTGGTGCAAAAGTGAAGATGACTCCAGTACCTAGTGCTTGCAAGGCACGCACTCTACCAAGTGGGCTGTATAACCAGCCCCAAGCTGGCCTACGGTCTATGTCCCTGCGTTAGTCTCCTGAATGTTCAGATCACATCATGGCACCACCATATCCTGTTCTGTGTTTGATTACTCTGTATTTTCTAGTGTAGTCTGAATCTACTAATTTTATGCAATTTTCCTATATCTGTTCTTCAGTCACCACAGACAACAGTAGAAAAGATGAATAATGCCATAGGTTTAATTGAATTGTCATTAGGGTCCACATTAGGTCATGAATATTACTCTGATTATGTGGTGGTTTCACGAGCATGTAATATGTATGTACTTATACTGAGCCTATAAAATACCACCAGTGCAACAAAGCTGCTCTCAACCAGAGATAAATAAAGCAAGGTTCCCCTAAATGTGGCATTTGGTTTGATTTCACTTCCAAGAACAAATGACAAGAGAAAAAGAAAAGATAGCAAAAATAATAGTGGTGAAATTAAAGGTAATATAAAGACATCACAGCATGATCACTGAGTCAGATGGAACTAAAGTAAAAGCAAACACGAAGATGAAAAGAATAATGTGATCTGTGAGCTAAGAATAAAGTATAAAGAATTGGATTGCTAACTAGGAAATGTACATTATATAACAATCAGAAACTATATAATGTTGAATAGTCAATAGTTCCCCATTTTCAATATCAGCTACGTGAGAGCAGATCACCAGTATCTCAGGTCTTGCTACCCCGTAAGAGCCTGGGCTTGAATATCAAACCCTCTTGGCCTCACATATAGTTTTTACAGAGATTCAGTAAGAAAGGTGAATGAAGATCAGTCCCAAATGCTGACTCTGGGTTTAGGTAGGGTAAACTGGCCAATGAGCTCATTGAAGAACAGATGACAACTCACAAATCCAAGATTGCTAAATGGATTATCCACAAGAAACCAAGGTCTCTCAGGTCAATTGTTGGAAATAGAGTGAGTGACTTTGTTCAGCAACGATCAATGTCATCAGGGACAACTTACAAGTGGAAAGTCAAGTACTATTTGCATTGAAATGTGACTAGATTTTCTATAAGATAGAGAAATCTACCCTGTGTTGAAAACACCCCAGAAAGTGAAAGTCAAGTTATAATGTTTTAAACACTCTTCATGGCAGTTAAAAATTAACAAGTATTAGCTTGTTCATTAGTCCTATATACTGGTTGTATGTTAATTTTTAACTGCCCTTAATTAGGGTAAGGTGATCTCATCAAAGTAAGAAATTTTACAAAGCGAGAAATTGCAGAATCTGAAAGTCCTGCAGCCCCCAATAGAGATGGAGTCATATCGGTGAGAGTATAAAATAATTAAAATTAAAATATCCACATGCAGAATTTGATTTTGGAATAGGAGTGGTGACTTTTCTGAGGATGCTCAGTAACACACTATTGTGTAAGAACATAGAAAGCCCAATCATCCTTCTATGAGTACAATGTTTGTCGTGTGTTCTTTGTTGGGCAACAGACATGCAGAAAAACAAAACAACTGTATTATCATTGTCCAAAATTTCTTTAATTGTACCTTTAAGAAAACAAACCATTCATTTCAATTTCTGGGTAATACAAAACAATTATTTTAACTTTCAATGAATGACTTCATTACTATTGAAGTTGTCTGTGTTCCCCATGCTGCTTGCTTCCATTCTCCATTTCCTCGAATGTGCATATGAACATGCTCTTACTTTTACTGCCAAGTGTTGAGAGTGCACACAGATGAGTCCATATTTTATAGTCATTGCAAAATAGTCTTAGATAGTTGAGAGTGTACACAAATGAGTTCACATTTAAGGGTCATTGCAAAATGGCCTCTTATCTGTTACTTGGCCCCCTCACATAAATGAAGAATAACAGGTAATTATTCAGATGGGAAGCCCATTTCTCCAGTCACTTCTACTAAGCTGTATGTGAAGACTAAATCCACCATTTAACATTCTCAAAGTTCTGTAACTGTTACACTATTGCAGTATATAAAATGCCGTTATCATTTTCATTTTCTAGCCCTTTATTATGTTAATTTTTAAATTCTTCTATTATATTCTTTTCATTATTGAGATTTTAAGGTGCTACATCTTTTTTGTTTCTCCTGCTTTACCCAAAATAAGAAAATTGATATTCTGTGTTCAATTCAGTCTTGTTCTCATTTGTATTTGAACATTTCATCTTGAAAGCCCAAAGTAGGATGGTCCCAGATTCATAATCCCCTAGGGATCTTTTGTTCTTGTCTGCCCTCTGATAAAATAACACATACTATTCAATCTCATATCTTTCTCTAAAAGTTTTTGTAAGTGGCTGTGATATTAATTTAAAGTTTCTTCAATAGATTTTTGTCCTAAATAAATAATTGAAAACTGCATGAGATTTTACTAGCAGCTGACCTCCTACTGGGCAAAAGAAAGTACAACACTCCATTCTGAAGTTCTAATGCAACCAACTGACAAAGACCAGTGCATAAAATTTAGAGAGTATTATTAGTGAATTAGAATTACATATGCTAGAGAAAACAGGCTCAGTGGTAGATTATCGGTTTTCTTCCTTTGTGGTTTTTATGTATTCTTTCACTATGTATTACTTTCAAGGAGATAATAAAGTAAAAATTCTGTTTTACCCTTATAACATTTACTTCTTGTATAAAAATACTGGAAATGCCAACTGTAGTAGAAGGCCGCTTGTGTGTTCCCAGCCACCCTCAGCTTGTTTGTTTCCTGGCCACCCAAACTCCCGAAATAACCACAGAGAAACTATATTAATTAAATCACTGCTTTGCCAATTACTTAAGCATATTGTTAACTACCTCTTACATCTAGAATTAACCCATCTCAATTATTTTATATTTTACAATGAGGCTTGTGGCCTACTGGCAAGGTTTCAGCGTGTCTGTCTCTGGTGGTGGCTCCATGTCTTCCTGTTTACTTAGGTAATATTATATCCTTCTGGAGTCTTTGATGAAGTTGAAGCATAGATAACTATAGTTATAGTTTTCCTTAGTTATGATAAAAGATAAAGTAGATATAAATGTTGTAACTACAATTCTTGCTTGATACCTGTTTTGTTATGTGTAATTTTACTATGTTAAAGAAAAACCTTCCTTTTTATTTAAACAGAAAATAGGAGGTGATATGGGATTCCCCTCTGTATGCTGTGAACACCAGTGGTTAATTAAAAAACTGGCTTGGCCTGATATAGTAGAACAGAGCTAGGCAGGGAAAACTAAACTAAATGCTGGGAGAAAGAAGGGTGGAGTCCAAGAGAAGCCATGTAGTCCAACCCCCCCCCCCAGAGACAGATGCTAGACCTTTACCTGATAAGCCACAGCCTCATGGTGATACACAGATTCATAGAAATGTGTTAAATTAAGATGTTAAAAAAGAAGTTAGAGCTAATACGCCAAACAGTGATTTAATTCATACAGTTTCTGTGTGATTATTTTGGGTCTGAGTGGTCAGAAACTAACTAGAGGCCTATTACAACAGCCAACAAATACTAATAAACAAATATACAAAGTTGTACCAGCATTTGAAACATTGATATGTATAACTTTAGCATAATGTTAAGAATTGGGGGATTACAACTGAGAAAATTTGATGATTAGTGCTCAAGGACAAAAACAATGATAGGTAAATTAAGAAGGAAATGAATCCAATACTTTTGTGACCATACTGATTTCCAAAGTGATTATACAAGTTTGCAATTCCTTTAGCAATGGAGGAGTGATCTGCTAACTCCAAATCCTCTCCATTGTAAGTTGCCCTCAGGACTTTTGATCTTATCCATTCTGACAGGTGTAACACGGCATCTTAGAGTCATTTTGATTTGTATCTCCCTGATGAATAAGGATGTTAAGCAATTCTTTAAAGATTTTTTGGACATTTGAGATTCTTCATTAAGAATGCTCTGTTATCTCTATATCCCATTTTTAATTGGATTATTTTATACTTTGATACCTAGTTTCTTGAGTTCTTTCTATATTTTGGAGATCAGCCCTCTGTCAGATGTTGCGCTGGTAAAGACCTTTTCCCACTCTGTAAGCTGTCATTTTGTCTTATTTACCATGCCTTTGCCTTACAGAAAGTTTTCAGTTTTAGGAGGTCCCATTTATTGATTGTTACTTTCAGTGTGCTACTGGTGTTATATTTAAGAAATGGTCTCCTGTGCCAATATGTTCAAGGCTACTTCCCACTTTCTCTTCTATCAGGTTCAATGTTACTGGATTTATATTGATGTTCTTAATCCATTTGGCCTTGAGTTTTGTGCACGGTGATTGATATGGACCTATTTGCAATATTCTACATGTTGACATCCAGTTATGCCAGCACCATTTGTTAAGAATGCTTTCCTTTTTCCATTGTACCATTTGGCTTCCTTGTCAAAAATCGGGTGTTAATGGGCATGTGGGTGAACGGCAGGTTCTTTGATTTGATTCCATTAGTCCACCTGTCTGTTTTTTTTTCTTTTTATGCCAATACCAAGCTGTTTTTAGTATTATTGCTCTATTGTACAGTTTGATGTCAGGAATGCTGATGCCTATGGAAGTTTCTTTATTGTACAGAACTGTTTTAGCTTTTCTGTGGCTACTGACTTTTTGAGTTAATCTCATATCTGCCACATTACTGAAGGTGTTTATCAGCTGTAGGATTTCACAGGTAGATTTTGGGGTTACTTATGTATACTATAATATCATCTGTGAATAGCGATAATTTGACTTCTTCCTTTCCAAATTGTATCCCCTTGATCTCCTTTTGTTGTTTTATTGCTCTAGCTGGAACTTGCACTATATTCATTAGATATGGAGAGAGTGGACAGCCTTGTCTTGTTCCTGATTTTGGGGGAATTTCTTAGAGTTTCTCTCCGTTTAATTTGATGTTGGTTGTAGACTTGCTGTAAATTGCTTTTATTATGTTTAGATATATTCCTTGTTTCCCTGATCTCTCCAAGATCTTTGTCAGGAAGGGGTGTGTAGGAGAACATGAATAAAGTAACCCCCACTAACTTTGAATTGGATATAATAAGGGGTTATTATTTAAGGAGGGACTCACAGATCACAGTCCTCTGCTCTAAGGGGGAACAGGAACTAAATCCAGCATCCAGGTGAGAGAGGAGAGAAAGAGTGTGTGAGCATGCACCTTGTTGGTACCCAAGGTCACGCCCAACCTGGTCCAGCATCTCAAAGGCCATTGGCTGAAGGAGGTTCCCCAGCACCTGCCCCTTTGTTGAAATAAGAGAGTTTCAAACCAATTGCAAAACTATATACAATAAGAACTGATATCAAATATAAGAATTAGAATTACAAACAGCATAAACAATAATAAACAAGAAACATGCTAAATGTTTCAATAATTAATCTATCTTAAGGAGTCTAAGTCTTCTTAGGAAGACCTAAGAAGGGTACATGGATCGCCCAGGGAAAGTCAATTAGATAAGATCTACCGGGGGGGGGGAAAACTCAGGGCAATGTGGGGAGTGGGGGATGGGTGGTATAAAGGAAGGAATGGGAGATGAGCTCATAAGGAAATGGGAGGGTCGAGAATGGGTGAGGGATGGAGTGGAAAGCAATGATAGAGAGAACCACTATGGGCTTGGGGAGAAACCTGGAGCTAAAAATTTCCCAAGAATCCACAGCAATGATCCCAGCTAAGACTTTTAGCAATACTGGGGAGGGAACCCAAACTTGCCTTCTTCTATAACCTGACTGGTGAATACTCCAACCTTCATCATAGAGCCTTCATCCAGCAACTGACAGAACCAAATGCAGAGATCCACAACCAACCACCAGGCCGAGCTCCAGGAATCCAGTCAAAGAGAGAAGGGAGGGAATATATGAGCAAGGGAGGTCAAGATCATGATGGAAAAATCTACAGAGACAGCTGAGTCAAGCTCGTGGAAACGCAGGAGCTCCAGACTGACAGCTGTGGAGCCTCCATGGGACCAATCTAGGCCCTCCATATGTGGGAGACAGTGATGAAGCTTGAACTATCTGTGAGGCCTTTGGCAGTAGGACCGGAATTTATCCCTGGTGCATGAGCTAACTTATTGGAGCCCATTCCCTATCACGGATGCCATGCTCAGTCTTAATGCAGGGGAGTGAGGGGTTCTTGGTCTTATCTCAACTTAATATGCCAGACTTTATTGACTTCCCATGGGAGCCCTTACTCTTTAGAAGGAGTGGGAGAAGGGAGTGGGCTGGGGGGAAGACAGGGAGGTTTGAGGAGGGGAAGGGAAAGAACTGTGGATAGAATATAAAATGAAATTTAAAGAATGAATTAAAATTTAAAAAATAAAGAAATAATAAAATAATAAATCAATTGCAAAGTTTATGAGACATTAAAGCCTTTTTTATAGTGGAAAACAAAAGAGTAAGGAGGCATGCTGCTGCCCAAGCAGAGCAAAGAAAGCAGTGACTGTAACAATAGAAGGGATGGAAAGAGCACTATGTTAAAACCATGCACTCAGGAATACACCCAGGAGCTTATTTGAGAACCCCAATTTGACCTTATCTGTATTTCTTTTGAAACATGTAGCATTTTACACACTTGCCTTATATTTTGCATTGCTCACTTCTTTCTCTTATACCTTAGTAAAAGCCTCATGGTGTTAGGTTTTGGAAATATTTATTCTTTTGGAAGGCATTGATAACATTTCTTCTGTACTGACTCCTAAGTTTTGATATATGATAACTCATTCTTTAATTTCCCATGAATCTTTGCTCTACCACATACTTCATTAAGTGAAACTGCATCCAAGTTACTTTTCTCTTCTCTCTCCAGGCCATGTTATATGGGTCATACCACACAATTCTGATCACAAACCTTTGAGATAGCCATGTTATGTTTATACCAAGTCTGTGGCTGAAAAAGCTAAGTAATTTATGCAAGCAAAAATCTGTGAACACTCAGATGCCTCAAAAAACATCTGGTTTACATTTGAAAACGTAAACCTATTGCCACATTGTTTACCAGAAGTCAATATTGATATTACCATATTTGCATATAGACTCGTGAGGTTTAAAAACTACCTGGTCTTTGCATGTCTCACCTAGAGAATGGTCAGTAGTACTTTACTCTAACATAATGAGCAGTGAAAATTTTAATTGAACTGGTATACTTAGAATCAAATTATATTACATAGTTATTATATAACCTCAAAATGATTTAACAACAACATATCTGTTTATCTCTCAATTTTTCCCAAGGGAATACAAATCAGATACAATGTAATATGATGGTCCAACATCTTTCTTCATCAGATCAATGAAACAGGAGTCTGAGTTCAAGAAGGATAACTATTGACATGCTAAAGAGGACAGGACCTCAGCTCTGCACAAAGAACTATGAGATAACTAAGGAATACTGAGCCAAGATTAATAGTCTTCCCCAGCAAAGAGTATGCCAGTTGGTTACTATACCAACTGGTCATTCCAGAAAACCTGCATGCAAGTTACATACAGATTGGGCAGGCTGTGTTTATGTATTCATGAATACATCTATCCATCTATCTATCTATCTATCTATCTATCTATCTATCTATCTATCTATCTATCTATCTACCTACCTATCTATTTGTCTGTCTGCCTGGCTGTATGTATGTATGTGTGTATATATGTATGTATATAACAACAATTAATGAAAACAGAGGCTATGAATTTGAAAGAGAGAAAGGAGGACTCTATGGAAAGGCTGGGAGGGAGGAAAGAAAAAACAGAAATGATGTAATTATATTAAAAAACCAGTAAAGAAGAGAATTAATACAAAGAAGTATGGTTTTTAAATTTTATCTATTATAATGAGGTAAGTTTATACTAAAGCAGGCTCAAAAGAGAACATATGATCTTTGCTTTCTTGTATCTATCATTATTGCAGGTTCAAGAGGGTAATGATTTTTAAAATATTCTCAAATACATCTTGCTGCTTTTATCTATAATATAATAGTACATTGTTAGGAAAGAAATCCATTTGTCAAGCAAATGAAAAGAAGTGTAATCTGATTCTGTTCATCCTATAATAAAGAAGGAATCTATAATAAAGAACACAACTTTAAAATCAAAGCAACATTTTAAAACAGGTTTGAAGTGTTTAATTATTTCTGCTTTGAGACTAAGAATCAAAATCAGGAACTTATGCCCAAGAACCTAGTTGAGACTCATTACCTCGTGAAAAATATATACACGTATACATTCAATTATAAATAATTGAATTACATATATCCTAGAATTGAAGGCAGTCATTCCTACTAAAGGAAACTTTTTTACTCTTTTCATTAATCACTAAATTACAATGTCAACCTTATTGAGATAAACATTTTTTTTCAGATTTTGACTAGAGAGCATTGATACTATAAAGTATTTGAGTGCAAATTAAATCATTCTGGTCTCTTTACATTGTTGACAAGAGTAAAATTGTCTTATCAAGATTCACTAATTTTTCCAGTTCCTACCAGTAATATAAAGCACATACAATTTTAGTGTGAAGATTTGAATCGGAATGTATAGCTACAGAATACATGTTCATGCTCCCAGTACCTGTAGTAGTCTGCCATTTGTCATTTAGCCTCCACAGCATCCTGCAAAGGGATTTTCATTTCTTTTTGTTTGTTTGTTTGTTTTTGTTTTTATGTTTTTACAGTTCTTTCTTTATAGAAAAAATTCCACATAATATATTCTAGTCATGGTTTCCTCTCTATCTCAGTTTCTCCCAGATCCTCCCTGCCTACCAATCCACCCAGCTCCACAACTTTTCTTTCTCTTTCTCTCTTTAGGAAACCGACAGACAAATAATAATAACAACAGCAGCAGCAAAAACCATGATTTAAAAAAACTCAAGTACACATATAAAACAAGATCCATAAAAACTTGAAATTGAAAACTGCACTATACAAGCAAATGACCAATAAGACAAAAAAAGATGTCTAAACAAAGCAATATGAGACAACGATTTTATGAAATTAGCATTGACATCCTTTGATGTTGGCTATCTAATGAGGGACAATGTGTTCAATATACCCAGTGAGACTCCATACGAGAGAATTAAGTTTTGCAAACGTGTCAAATGGAGATAACTTCTTGGTTAGAGCCAGTAACCACTTCCCTGTCTCAGTGCTGGGAATCCAGCTGGTTTAATCTGTGCGGGCCCTGTGCATGCTGTTATGGTCTCTGTGAATTTAAGTGTGAATAAATCCTGTTTTATCTGGAAGACACTATTTGCTTGAAATCATCCATCTCTACTGGTGCTTAAAGTCTTTCTTTGTCTTCTGCATGACTCCCTGATCGCTGAGAGGAGGGGTTTGCTGAAGACATCCTATTTGAAAGTGATTTGTCTAAAATCCTTTGTCCTGGGAACACTAACATGTACAAGTAGCTGAGTCAAGGAAAAGGGAGAAGTTGTACAATGTCTGTTTCAGACAAAGCGTCTGGGATGAGTTTGAGCTTATAGCATAATATCAAAGCAATATGACCAAGGAAATCCCCAGAGAAATTTTTGGTGTCTGAAAATTCCAGGTGTTGTGACACCAGACTTCTGGATTATACTGAATCCTATCCCGAAAAAGATTCAGTCCTTTAAATGTTAGTTCTTCTTTTCTCTTATGTTAGCACAGAACTTTACTCTAATTGGATTCTATAGTCACTATATATATTTCTTGAAGATGCAAGAAAATATAATATCAAAGGACAATAAATGGATTCTAAATGCTGATCCCTTTTGGTGGCAGCTTCTCTGGAAGACCTGTGTGCTACATTCCCTGGGGATCAGCTTTTTCTTGCATATTTAAAATCCTAACATCATTAAATCCAAAAACATACACTTTGAAAATTGAGAGCAGGCTGATTTCCAAACAATGTAACAGCTTCCTAACTAAAATATCAAAAACATTTAAAATTGAGTATTTTGAACATATATAGTTAGTACACGTTATCAATGAATTTCCTAAAGTTCTAAGTAAAACTGTTGCAATGTATTAGAATATGTAGACTTACGTTTGGCTTTATTTATTTGTTTATTTATTTTGAGAGAGAGAGAGGACAGTACTGCAGATTGAACCTATAACCTCATGCACGTAATGCAAGCACTCTACTGAGTCAGTCCTCACTTTACTTTTATCACAAGTCAGCATTTAACCAGACAGTAAATGAAACATAACCCTTGATTTTATGTTGTGTGCTGTCAATTGCTAAATATGAAAATTGTTTCTTCATTCTTAGAAGGCATCATTTCAAAGTAAAGAGATAAGATATTTATTTCATGCCTCATATGCCTAAGAAATTGTTCAATGTCTAGATAATCTACAAATTAATGTAGAAGAAATAATACTGTTGTCTTCACTGTCTTGGAATCATTTAAATTAATTTTACATTTCTGAGACTATATTATTAGAATATAGTGTAAATAATTATATGAAAACATATAATTCATAATAATAAGAAAAGATCAAAGGTGATATTTACCCTCAGTGAATGAAACTACCCACCCATCACACACACACACACCTCTGCTCCTTGACTCAATGTGGGATCTTCTCTCTGTTAAGAATCTGGGCTCCAGAAAGTTGATCTCTCAAAATGGATAAATCTTAATCTGGAAAACTGAGTCCTCATTGGTTAGTCTCATTTCACACAGACCACAGATCAAGGCTAAATCATTTAAATCAATATTTGATACTATATTTGCTGCCTTGTTAATCCATTTCTATTAAATCCCCTATAAAATTCTGCAACCAAGGAAATATGGCATACTTTGCTTCATTATATTCTTTCTGTAGTTCATGAGGAGCAAAAAAAATAAGCCTAGCACTTAGATTTCCATAGTGATTATAAAATTGAATTATGAAAGTATAAGTTTTATATGGTCTGTGAATATTTCAAGCATATATTTAATATATAAGTTATAAATACATTATAATTCATATTTCTAATATATATGAGATAGAATGCTAACAAAGTATATATGATTTGTTCCTGCTGAAAACATTGAATCTCTTTACAAATGCACAATTATGCTTTTTAAAATAGCCCTACCTAGAAGTCTATTTTAAGGGCATTCATATTTTCAAGCACGAAATGTAAAATAAACATTAACAGTGCTCTGAAGTCTGTTTATATATGAAATTAAAATCATATATGAATTATTTTTATATAATTCATATATAAAATCATATGTAAATTATTTTTTATAAAGCTGAAGAAAACATGTTGATACTTGAGTTTACAACTCTTATTCATTGGTCACAACGTAAGTCCTAAATAGTCATACAGTTTCCAAAAACACATTTAATTCAATAGACTGAATTGTAAATAACCCAATTCTATGAATTTATGTGATATAATGTGTAGGGAGAAAATAATTTTATTTTGAATACTGATAGAAACCTTTGAAAATTCCAACATCATTATATTCTCTCATTCTATACTGCTATTTATTACATAATTTATGTGGACTACATATACAAATGTTTGTTAATAGTAAATATATTTATAAATTAGTTTGTATTTACTGAATGTACAATTACATTCATTATTAATCATGGAGAAGTGTATATTTTCCCTCATAAAACCACTCATGCAAGAATGTCACATATCACACTTACATGGAATATAATAGTTGAAGGGTAATTAGTACTTAAATAGCATTTTACAAATGAATTGCATCTTCTAAAGCTATGCAATATACTTTACTTATACACAGAGAAAGATGGTCTCCTATATCACTAATGTCAAATTAAATTCTAGGGTTCCATAAATAACTTTTTCTTAAACTATATTATAATGGACTGGGCCCTAAATTTTCCTGTGAACATACTCCAGGCATAGAGTAACTACTCAACACGTTCTAAAATATATTATAACAGTTTGAAAAATAGAGGTAAATGAAAATTTGTATGATTTCATTAAATGGAACTAATAGGGAGTTACATTTTATAATCATCTTACATATAAAGTCCATCACCTCAATTCATATCTGATTTAATTTACTAAATTTCTCTTTCAATAATCTGGTCCAACATGGTTGAAAAATCAGACTCAGAGCAGGTTACACCTATCTTAACGATTTCCAACACATAGTTCAGCCCATGGAGCTGAGCTGACAAATACAGAATAATACACCTACAATCCTAACAACAATTAGAAAGCACTGAAGTAAGATGCACACTGCACACCTCATGTTGTCATAGCTCCCAAGCACCATAATTGAATTTCCAAGTTGGGTGCAATTACTCATTTTGCATGTAGAAGTATCAAGAAAAAAATTTCATAATTCTTAGCCCATGCTTAATTTTATGCTAAGCACTGAAAACAAAGTCTATGGTAATTAATTTCTAACCAAAGATTGCAGTAGTTGTATGAAAATTCATTAGTACTAGATATATGGCTCAGCAAGCTAGTTCAGTGCTTTTCTGGAAGTTGTAGGCCTTGGCTTCAATCCCTTACAATGAAAAATATAATAACAAAAGCATTAAAATGGCTGTTATATCATAAAAATGATAATATGTCAATGGTCATAGTTTAAGACAATTAGATTTTTTAATGTTACAGAAATTTATGGTACACTATACAAAAATATGTAATAAAAATTAAAGGAGCAATTTAAATTAAGAGAAGATACATTTAAGGTGGTCTGACTACTTCATTTAAGCACAGAAATAGGCAAAAAAAAAATAGGTTTCCACGTTCCAGGGATGACAAACCAACAGGATCTTTAATGTAGCTTATGAACGTTAATTATCTCCACAAGAGAACTCCTGCTTTTGATTAGCTAAGTACGTGCTGAGTGAGAGGCGATTACAAGGGGTTTTTAGTGATAGCGTTTTTACCTTATAAAGTAAGAAAGATTTAAAACATAAACACAATACCCTACAAACTCAAAAAAGTCTGAAATGTGACTCTAGAATGAAAGGTGTATTTAACTTCAGTGATAATTCATTTGTGCTATATCGCACTGAGTCTGTGTAGCAGTAAAATGTATTTAACTCCACCCTTTTATTTTAAAAGTTTTAATGGAAATTAAATTTCTTAAATTTAGTATTTTTAAGAAGATTTTTGAACATAATTTAAATGAGATCTTAAAATTTACAACAAGATATACTTGGAAATACATTTTTACATTCAATTTTCATTAAAGCAAAAACCATTTCTTTTGAAAACACAGTTCATAGGAAGAAACATTTGCAGTATTACAGTGATGCATATTGTTACTAATTATGAACAAGAAAGAACAGTGACTTAAGATGGTTCCAGTGAGGTAAAAAACTTAGCTTCCATATCTTTTGGATATATACATGGTTATCTTCACATATTTCTAAGTTACTTTACAGAATAAAAGAAAAGAGGTACATTGAAATATGTACATATTTCAAGCTTATTTTCTAATTGGGAGATATAGATGTTTTGATTTATACATATTAAATATCTTCAAGTTATATATTAAGAAACAAAAACTTTTTATTCTGTAGTGAGATTAACTACACCAAAGAATGTACACAGACACTCTTAAAGCCAAAATCAGGTTTTATTTTTAGCCGGAGGCTGAAGGAGAGCATGTCCAAAGCATGCAGCCCGAATTCTCTCAGTTCTTTGGCTTTTATGCACAAAATCCACACTTGAGTTAGCTAGAACAGTTAAACGGAAACAGAACCACAGAAGCCAGAAAGCAAGGTTAGCACATTTAGTGACTTTCCTGAATCCTAGAACTATACTACGCCTTTGATGGTTTAGGTCTTTAGTCCCATTTTGGCAGATGTTGGGGCCCATGCACTGTTTCTTTTATTTGTTTATTGTTGTTGTTTGTTTTTGTTTTATTTCTTAATTGTTGTAGTTTTGTTTTGTTTAAATTTTTCTTTTTAATTTTATTTAAATAGTATTTTATCATTCATTATTATATATCAACCAGTTTCCCCTCCATTCTCTCCTCCCAAACCCTCTTTCCCATCTACCCTCTCCCCATCTACTCCTTCTTCATTCAGTAGGGGACAGCCCTCCAAAGGGCTTGCACAAAGCATGGCACATCAAGTTGTGGCAGGAACTAGTTCCTCCCCTTACATCGAGGTTATTCTGAGAATCTTGTGGGAGAAGGGAGGGGGGTTCAGGATGGAGGAACCCAAAGAGACAGCTGATCTGAGCTTGCTTGACCTCATGGACTCTGAACCAATAGCTAGGAAGCTTGCATGGGACCAAGCTAGAACCTCTGCAGGTGTGAGACAATCCTGTAGCTTGGTCTCAGTAAGCCTTCTAACAGCAAGCAGGATCTCTCTCTGGTATTTAACTGGCTTTTGGTAAGCTGTTCCCTATGCACTAGGTTTTAAGGTCCCTCCTATGTCACAACAGTTGTGCTAAGGCCTGTGGGCCTGTTAAAGTTCTTCATTTCATTGAGTTGCCCATGTTTTATTTGTTTGTTTTCACTTTTGTTTACTTTGTCTGGAAACTGATATTCATTCCAGGGCAACCTGAAGCATGATCGTACTTCCTAGAGAAAAAAAATTAACTTAAAGTATAGGGGAATGGTCCTTGTGAATTTTGTTCTAATCAGAGATAAAATTAAAATTAGAAATATAAGATGAGCTTGTGAGCTAAGTGCTTAGTGTCCTTTATTTTATAGCTAGGGTCCACTAATGAGTGAGTACATACCATAGGGAGCAGGGGAAGGGAAGAGGGGGAAGGAGAAGGGAGAAGGACTGGGGAGAGCTTGGGGGAGTGGGAGGGTGAAGATGGAGGAAAGGTGGACATTGGAGAAGGGAATAAGATATCTAT
>PVIU01007317.1:0-24424 GCA_004026605.1 Ondatra zibethicus | reverse complement strand
CACATTGATGATTATCTTGATCACCATTATAAAAATTTCATCCGATGGATGGAGATAGAGACAGAGACCCACATTCACATCAGAGCAATGGATTGAGCCCCCAAGGTGCAGTTGAAGAGCAGAAGGTGGGAGAAGATGAGTAAGGAAGTTAGGACCGTGAGGGGGCTGGTCCACCTACTGAGACAATGTGCCTGAACTAATGGGAGCGCACCAATCCAGCTGGACTGGGACTGAATGAGCATATGATCAAACCAGACTCTTTGAATGTGGCGGCGAAAGTTGGCGGATGGAGAACCCATCAACAATGACACCAGGACCTATCTCTTCTGCATGTATTATCTTTTTGGGAACCGAGTCTTTTTGAATGCACTCCTTCCTAGGCCGGGAGGGAGGGGGTGGGCCTTGGACTTCCAACAGGGCAGGGCACCATGCCCTCTTTCAAGGAAGAAGGGGGAGGGAGGAGGGTTGGGGGGTAGCAGTAGGGGACCGGGAGAAGGGGAAGAAAGGTAAAAATTTTATTTCTTTAATTATGTTTTAGAATGGAAAAAATAAAACAAAACAATGTATGAAAAAAAAAGAAGGGGGAGGGAGGAGGGGTTAGGGGGTAGCGGGAGGGGGCCAGGAGAAGGGGAAGAAATGTAAAAATTTTATTTCTTTAATTATGTTTTTGAATGGAAAAAATAAAACAAAACAATCTTAACAAAAAAATAAAAAAATAAAGTCATGACATTTTCATGTTCAAATAAAGTATGAATTTTTAATTTTAATGAAAAAAAAAGAAATATAAGATGAAACAGTCTGAAAAATTGTCTATAGCCTATTATGTTTTAATCTGTGGAATTCTCTTTGCCAGTTAGGAATAACGAATTAGTGATCAAAGCACAATGTGAGCACACAGAAAATAGAATTATAAAGATAAGTAGAAATGTTTCATTAGTGAGGTTTACCAGTAAATGGTATACTGTATAGACTTTGGTCAAATATACTTTGGAGTTGGAGATGAAGAACTATTCTTCTAAGCTCATGCAATATTCTCCTATCTCACAAGACAGAAGCAAATAATCACGTCCAACACAATTATTATATATCAGAAAAATCAAGTTCTAAAAGCCTTGGTGACAACATAGCTGTTTTAATTCTTTCTGAACTAATTTTATGTCTCAGACTCCAGCATGGTTGAAATGAGACATTCATATTCTCTGTCACCAAATCATACACGTCTATTTGAATTTTAAGATACATGAGATTTACATTCTATTTGAAGAAGTTTAAATATGTCTTGTATAATGATCATTTTCAACAATACATCTTTTCTTATCTGAGGACATTGCAGAGTACTAACCTAGATCTTGCTTGAGACTAAAACCCCTATATAGATGGTAGTACTCAATGCATATCAATACTTATTTGTACAGGTGTGCTCAGCTAACTCTAAATGCTAGAGCGACAAAAGTGAGATTAAGTGATTAAGTTTATCTTCAATTCTAAGATGCACACAAAAGTTCTTACATGGGGTGTTTAACTACATAAAATGTGAGGTCAATGGAAATACCTGCTTTATTTTTAATCAGCCTATCTAAATGTTAACAATGATAGTACCCCATACAGAATGAATACTTAATTACTTGTTTACTAGGTTTTTAAAATATCATTTATTCCTCACTTTCAGTGGGTTAAACATATGAAATTCTCATCCTTTTCTTATATCAGCAGTGAGCTCCCCCTTCATCCCTTTCTGCTATCATTCCACTCCACTTGCCTTCTTTTCATCCACCAACTCCATTTGCCAGTTCACACTGGTCTATTGGATGACATTTATATTTACATGGTTTCAAATTTATATTTTAGTCAATACTGTTCTTTATCCATCTCCATCTTTTATATGTGTCTCAGATGGCTAGATGTTGGAATAGAACAATGGCATCGAGGCACCAAGATAAAAGAAAGGAAAACATCTAAATTAAACTTGAATCAAAAGAATTACCCAACTGGCATTTCTATGACTGAAAAATATTGCATAGTTTTGTGGCTAGATTTAAGCCATTCATATCAGAGCATCATTGCAAGTCAAGGTGTTGGAGGAGGCTACTTGTTTATTTCCTGGCCACTCAGACTCCACAAATAATCACACAGAAACTATATTATTTGCAATACTGATTGGCCAATAGCTTAAGCATATTTCTGGCTAACTCTTACATCTTAATTTAAACCATCTCCATTAATGTGTGCATCACCACAAGGTCATGCCCTAAAAGCAAAATTTCAGCATGTCTGTCTCTATTGAAGGCTCCATGGCTTCTCCTCACTCTGCCTCCTTTCTCCCAACATTCAACCTAACTTTCCCCACCTACCTGTATTCCTTGTGCAGGCCCAAGACAGTTTCTTTATTAACTAAATATATTCACAGCATACATAGGGGAATCCCACATCAACTCCCCTTTTCTGTTTAAATAAAGAGGAAGGTTTTAGCTTTAACATAGTAAAATTATATATAACAAAACAGGCATCAAGCAAGAATTGCAGTTACAATATTTATATCTACTTTATCTTTCATCATAACTAAGGAAAACTATAACTATAACGATCTATTCTTCAACTCCATCAAAGACTCCAGAATGATATATTACCTAAGTAAACAATAAGTTCATTGTAGGCAACTTCAAAAACCTGAGAATTGACAGAGACATCTTGCTGCCTGAAAAGCCACCCACAGTTCTTCTGTACCATTGGAACACCCAACTTCAGCCTACAGGCCCACAGTATTCAGCAGAGTTTTCCATGAGGCAGGAAATTTCAAAGACAGGTATTGGCAGTTCATCTGTCACATTTTTCTGTGTCCTGCAGAATGTCTGGCAGACTCCTTCCTGTAGCAGGAACCCCAAAAGATGATCTCACCTTTAGGCAAGTTCAGCAGTCATTTTTCTGTGGCTCCTGTATGTCCAGTTCATCAAACAGTCCAAGCAAGAGCAGTTTCTTGCCCAAATGGATAGCAAATTCCATAAGGAACATCTTCAATGCCCATCTTCCTCTTGAAGCAATTGGTGCTGCCAGGAGCAGATGTGTCTCATTTTCATGAAAAGTCCTAAGTTCTTAAAACATTTTAAATGTCATATTCTTCAGCCTTTGAAATGTTTGAAGAATATCTATCTAACTGAAATATATTTCTGTACATATAGAAAATATATCTAACATGACTACAAGCTTAACTGTTATAGATAATTATCTATTAACCTATATTTCTTATTTATACATTACATTTTTAAGTCAATTGCACAATCACAATACCTTAATCAAGAGCAGAAATACATATATACAGTGTAATAAAATTGATCTTAAATTTGTATCAATAAACCAAGATCCACACCAATGCAAATCTCTACAGTTTATCCCTCTTTAAAGGTAAATAAACATTTATAAACAATATTTGGGAATATGGGCATCATTCTTTTCCAAACTGCTTCCTGTTGTTTGGGGGTGCTGTAAATCAGGTCTTTCATGGTGTATTTTGTGTGCTAGGTTCATTTCTGTCAGCAGTTGGACGATGTAATATTTTGAGGGATGTTCACAGTGACCTTTCAGGGGGTCTTGGTACATCAAATCATATTATTCTAGAAGGATTCCACAGGTTCTCATCCTCTATGGAAACAAAAGAAGAACCTCTTTCCAAAGTAACATACACTTAGACCCAAACTTTGAAGACAAGATACCTTTAAAGTATATATGTTGGTTACCTAGATCCTTCACAGTCAAAAAATTGAAAGAAAACATAATAATATACATAATCCAGACTCTCTGTGTGTATTCCATCTTTATGTGGCTTATTTTTCTTTACTCCTTTAATCTATGGCTGTCTGTACTCTGTTTCTTTAAAGACTTTACCTTTTTTTAACCATTTGCTTCTTTTTATAACTGTCTATATTTTTTTTCTGTTCTCTCACAAGCCTATGTACATTTGTACATTTAGAGGTCTTTCCACCTGAATTTGTCTTTATTGCATATCTGTAATTCTTTACTGTCCAGGAATGCTTTGTAATATGCTAAGCATTTCTTAAAAACTTAAGCTGCAGCATTACTAGGATATACATTACACTTCCTGCTTGCTCTGCACAATCCAACATGGTGGAAGTCCGTTCACCACCTCTGCAAGCCGTGGACGTTGCCCCAGTTCCAAGTATGCAGCAGATTTATGTCGAGCCATTAAGCAGTTGTAGCACTCTGCTCACAAAACCCATTTAAATGCTTGGCCTCCTGAAAGAGCTAGAGGTCACACTGGCAGCACGGCCCAGAACACCAGCATTTCAAAATGGTCTGGGTTTTTTTTTCTGCTACCGTTGAATCAGGAAAACCTCTCTTAAAGGAGCTGTGACATGCCACCAGCAAACAGCAAGAAGCTGTGTAAAACTCTGTACTTTTGTGCCTAGAATTGCTTTTTAAGCTTACTCAGGTTTTAAGTGGATTTAGTTGGGCACCAATTTGTTGGAGAAGGCCACTTGTTCACTTTCTGGCCATCCAGACTAGAAATAATCACACAGAAACTAAATTTATTCCCTGTGCAGGTCCAAGACAGCTTCTTTATTAACCAATGATATTCACAGCATACAGAGAGGAATCTCACATCATCAAGCAACATTGTCCTATGATACCATCAAAGGCTAGAATCACCAAAATGACTAGGAATTTCTAAATTTTTAAGCTATTTTCTGTCACTTTCCTGAATAAAGACAAATACCACATGTTTTGACAGAGTTTGTGCACACTCATAAATCCATATATCTAAGTACCTTGTGCATATAAAAGCACAACCAGTAAACACACGCCCCAGGCTCCTTAGGTGCAATGGTAAATCATTTCTGTCCAGTAAGGACAGACATTAGGTGCTGTTCCATATTAATGTGATTCATATATTTTTATCTTTGAGGCTGAATGGTCCACTTTAAAATTTTATTAAAATTTAACTTGATTTTAGAGATTGCTATCAACCTTAAAGTGTCTCAGAGACAATGAATATCCATAATGGAATAAAATACAAATGCAATACAAGTATACTACTGTGGATACTATTGTATTAAAAAGTATTTATCATTTTTGCCTCTTGGGCACTTTTCTGAAGTGATAAGGACTTGCTATTTCAAAATCAGGTTGACTTTTTCTTAGAGATTTTATCTTTTCCATTTTTTTCTATTAGTACACAATGGATAAATAAATCCTACCAAATCCTGAATACAAACTGTGATATCCAGGCATCATATTAAAATAAATATTATATTTTAAGTGTATGTAATATTTTGATTTATTATATTACCTCATAAAATATAAATTTATTTTGTGAGTCTAGCTCTGTAATAAGGAAAAGCTTAAGTAGATAAGAAATAGTCATTCCTGATTAATCCTTCAACATGCTTTGAGAGCTATTCATGTTTTGATATATATTTTGTGTTATATTTTCTCATTGAGGACAGACTTATTCTGCCTCATTGTTTATGAGACTCCAACCCATAACAGTGTGGGAGGTGTGGGACAGGAGGCCTACTGTGCTGGTCAGAGGGCAGAACCAAGGGAAAGCTTTCTTCCCTTTTCCTTTGTATTTAGTCTGGCATCCCACAGCAGCAATGGTGCCAGCCACAGTTAAAGAATAGGTCTTTTCTTTTCTTTTCTCCACTTAAGTCAAGTGGACAATAAATATACACCATGTTGCACTGTCACATTAACACCAAACTCCATTTAAAGTGCTTTGCTCCGGGTTGTTGTTCTCTCAGGACATCACTTTGCCATGAATTCCAGGTGAGCCTTGTGCTTGCCCTACTGTCCTGGTTGGACCCATAATAGTCTTTCCTCCTGACCCTCCAGAGTACTGGATTCCAGATTTGTACCACCAGGACTGACTTCATTATACATCTTTGATAATATTAGACTTAATTCATCATGTATATTTTCTAGTAATTTCGTGATTTGGTAAATATTATTTGTTGCCTTTATTTTAGCTGCATGTTAGTTGAATTATCTTGAAAAGTTACAGAATTTTTTAAAAAGATAAAACGTGTAAAAGGAAAACGTTTTCCTATGCAGAAGACCTGTTCTTTCTGTTGATGTGGTGTAGCTAATTAAATTGCTACGATAAATAACACATTTAAAACAACTGTAACTTGATCACACAGAAAGTGAAAAACCTGGCATAAGGCAAAGAAACACCGGAAATAGTCATCAATTATTTTTTAATAATTGAGACATGGAATGAAACAAAAGGAAGAATAAAGAAACATAGTGTCTTGACAGCATATTTTTTCTGTCAGGAACATGCAATAAAGGTAATCCACAGTTGAAATATGCATTAAATTAATTGAATTAACATGATTATTAAGTGGTCTCATACTATTTGTATAAAATAGGTAGAAGAAAGTCTCACTAGAAAAGTTACAAACCATTATGCTACACTCTGATGATCCTATTCTCAAATAGCAGTGGTCCTTTATATAATATTCATTTGGCAGACAGACCCACAGTCACAGTCATGATGCAAATAAAATTTCCTGACTTCAAATTCTGTTGTCTCCATGAGAAAATGATTTCAGTGTGATTCTTTGCTTAGAATAGGTCAAAGAAAATATAATGGCCTAGCCTTGAGGCTCACTGTCTATAATAAACTTTCCTGATTGTACTCTTAAATCTCACCAGACACCTGAAAAGTTCATTTTGCTGTTCAAATAAATGTTGGCTGGTGTGTAAAGGGAGCTCAAATATCTCAGGTTTAAATGTCCAAGTTATAAATACACTACTGAAAACCCCTGTCTGACAGAATGCATACAATGAATTATAACAATAGGCAAGGCTAAGTCTCAACTATTATTTGCCAAATTCATAAAGGTTTTGCTACATAAAATCATTATTATTAGAAAATATAATGAACTATAATTGAAAGAGAAGAAATTAAGTGCAGTTTTTGCACTGATGTTTGATATAGTTTTGGTTTTTACCCATTAAATAAATGGAAATGATAGAAATTGTTACAGATTTTTCCAATGTCAGATTTTAACCTGAATTAAATGTTCTCACTGTATAATACATTTTCAGAATTTAGGCATACATAAATATTTATTTTATCTTTAATATATTTTTATTCCTTCTGTATACTTTTAAGATACTGAAGTGAATAAAACATTTTATGCCTATTTATATGCTTAGAGAAATTGCCTTTTTATTAGGATACTTTGGAATGAAACTTAAATAATCCAATTAACTGAGTTTTAGAATCAGACTATAAATTTATTGTTGACTGAGGAAATCCTGTACTATAACTTTCCACTGATATATTTTAAGATCTTGTACAGAAGCCTAGATCATACCTACTACGTGTTCAATATGTTAGTAAAAATAATTTTTAAGCAGATGATTCAATCTAGTTTTTGAATAGGTGTGGAAACTTGAGGAAGACTTGAGTGAGTGTGTATTGTTGACATGGCACAGCCATGTCAATGACAAAGGCCTCAGTCCTGTGAGGATGTCAGTGCCTTCCTTGCGGTCAGGCTCAGAATGGCTCAACCTTCTTGCTCACAATGAACCACCATGATTTCCCATTCTTCCACCATAATCCTAACAGAAGGTCGAAATCCAGGTCTCATCTACATCATAGCACAGCTGTATACTCAATTCTCACACATCCACTTTGCTTCCTGTCAGTATTCCTGCATCAATAAAGTCAATTCTGTTAGGTATTAGGATAATTCTAACATAAACCCTGTATTCATTATGTTTCTATGCTGTGCCTCCTGTCACGTTCATTTCCTCACGGGAACTGTTCACATGATGCTCTGCTGTGGCTCTTATCCAGTTTAATCCACACTTAATTTCATAGAACCAGAAAAGCTAAGTGTGTTCTAAAAAGTCAGCAAATATTTCCCAAATGGGTAAAAATTAAGAATGACCTTTATCATTCTATTATGATGTAATTATTTGTAGGGTTGCAAACATTTTTATATTTCAGAGTGAATTAAAATATTCATAATTCCTTATGGACAGCAGTTTCAAGAGACTATCCTGTCTAGAAATCAGTTTGTAAGCATGTGATGGGTAAAAAGGATCAAAAACAAGGAACATATAAATAAGCGAAGGTACCACATTCAGAATAAGATGTAAATGGTAGAACTATAAGGTATAATAGGCATGAACAGAGGGTAGGATTAAGTTTTAAAAATCAATGTTTTTATTGAAATTGGAAACACGGGTCCTCATTGTTGTCTAGGGTGTCTGGGATTGTGAACTGTAGGCTGGTTTTCTTTGTTTGATACTTTTGTCCACTCAGCTCCAGCTTCACACTTTGAAGCTGAAACATTGCCAGCCTATTTTCCTGCTTCCCAGCTTTTTTCAAATGATAATTGTGTCTGCTCTGTGCCACCTTTTCTATCTACTTAAGCTTTCTGTTAGTGCTTCTCATATATAAATGTTTTATGAATATTTGTTTTCATCTCTAATTTAGTTAGTTCCTTTCTCACAATATATTTTCTACAATACAAATTATACTAGTATGCTTGTGCACAGAAGGACAGCAATAAGCTTGTGGTTTACTCATGCCTTTTTCTTCTCTAGGTAGCTTTTTCTTCTTTTTTTTTTCTCTTTGGTTTTTCAAGACAGGGTATTTCTGTGTCTTTGGAGCCTGTGCCGGAACTAGGTCTTGTAGACCAGGCCTGCCTATAACTCACAGAGGTTCACCTGCCTCTACCTCCCAAGTACTGGAATTAAAGGCATGTACCACCACTGCCCGGAAGTAACACTTTAATAATTATGAGTCATCCAAATATCGTATTTATATTTATCATTTCATAGAATTAGCCAGTTTTGTTTTCCCTACTTCAAATAATTCCTTATTATTTTCTAGCAAATGCCCATTCTGTCCTTTCACAGATATATGTCACCTGGTACTTGCTAAACAACAAATGATTTTTCCTCACACTGCTTCCTCAGAATATTCTTTCAACCTATAAGTCTTCCTTGGCCTTCATAATAAACCCCTGTCCCCATCATTCCCTTATCCAGGAAATGGTCTATTCTACTTCCCAAACCTACATATGTATTCTACTTTTCTGATGCTTTTGTTAATTTTATTTCAATAATAGAATTCCCATAAAGAAAAAGATCACGTATGCTTTATTTACCATTAAATATCAGCAATGGTAGAAGTGTTTTACATCCATTATATACTAATGGAAAGTAATGAAAGCTTAGATTTATAAAATAGGACAAAGATGAGTCCTACCATACCATGCTGAGACAATGTTCAACAAGGTAGACTGAGAAAGAAGAGAACAAGTCACCTTTGTGTACTGAACTATTTATTATTCATAGCTCAGAAACAGAATTGATATGACAATATATATTCTATCATACAAGAAAAATACCAAAGTTTTATATCGTTAAATCAATTTTGTATGGAGACTATAGTTTCCTTAGAGTCATCCACCACCTCTGACTCTTACATTCTTTCTCTAACTCTTCCTCAAAAATCACCAAGTCTGGAAAGGAGGGGTTTGATGAAGGCATCCTATTCATGACTGAGTGTTTCAAAGTCTCTCACTCTCTGAATGCTGTCCAGTTGTGGGTGTTTGTGTTAATTATCACCTACTGAAAGAAGAAGCTTCTCTAATGAGGGTTGAGCAATGTGTTGTTCTATTAGCTTTGCAGCATTTCCTTGGAGTCATTTTATCGCTTGTTCCTCTAGCAGAATAATAGTAGGGTTTCCAATACATCTATGATCAATCTAGTCTCAGGTCCATGGACACTTTAGCAGTATCAAATATGGATTCTATCTCACAGAGTAAACAAATAATTGGTGGATTCCCACCATAACATTCATGGCATTATTGCCCAGTATATCATGCAGGCAGGTCTCTGTCATAGGTTTCAAGGATTTTATTTTTGTGATGTTGATGATTAAATTTTTCCTCTGGTATTACATTTTCTTCTACCACCATAAATGATAGTTAGCAGGGGTGAAGCTTCTTGTGCACTAACTCTTTCGCTCCCTGTTTAATAACATAGGTGAGTGGTGTCTTCAACAATAGGGCCATACCATCAGTGTGTGGTGAGCAATAAATGGCTTTGGAAATATCCTGTGATGTTTTGTGAGAGTCTATGTGACATCTATGACCCACAACTCAATAAAATGTAACCCATTCCCTTATATGATAGAATATTTTTCTTATATGATAGAGGATGTATTTGATGGTGTAAGATGTCTGTTTGAGGCCTTCATTACTTCCTCCAATAAACAATGACACCATTTAAACTCCTCCCAAATATTTACATACTTTTGGATGTTTCTGGGACATAAGGCTTCCACATGGATTTTCAAAGGATCTTTCCCATATTCCCTTCTTTACCCTAATCTTCCACCCCCTCTTCATTTAATTCTCCATCCTAGTTTTTCCTTTATCTCCTTATCACACTAAATTCTATTTCCTCTTTCTTGGAATATTTCCTTTCCCACCTAGCTTACATACTAGATACCTAACCATTGCTGTTATTTATACTGGTGTACACATATGAAGAGCTTAAATGCTAACATCCAGATATAAGAAAGATATGCAATATCTGTCACTTTGGGTCTCAATGGTTACCTCATTTGGGATATCTGTATTTCCATTCATTTCCCAACAAAGTTTATTTTTCTTAACAGCTGAATAATATTCCATTGCATACATATGCTACATTTTCACTATCAGCTTATCAGTTGATAGGCTTTTTCTCAAATCTGTCTATTATTAACAGAGAAGCAATGAACAAGGACGACCAATTAACTCTACAGTAAGACTTACAATCACTTGGACATATGCCCATGAGTGATATAGATGGATATAATTGTAGAAATATTTTTGCCTTTTTGAGGAGACTCTTCATTGATTTTCATAGTGGCTGTACAAGTTTGCACTCCCAACAACAATGGATTAGTGTTCTCTTTTTCCTGTATTTATGTTACTTAACTTTGCCATTCTGACAATGAAACACTTGAAAAAAAAGTTCATCTTTATCCATCAGCAAAATTTAAATCAAAATTACTTTGAGTTTTCATCTTACCCTAATTAGAGTTTTTCAAATTCCAGTTTGAGCCAACTTTATAATTTCATTCTTAACTCTTTACAGTGATGAGTTTATCATGAAAATTAGAATATATAAAGATATATTCAACATGCTTTTTAACAAAAATGTCACTCAATTTTATTATTTTTAATTATATGGATATCAGCATGTATGTGAAAATGCAGGTGCTTTTGGAGGTTTCTGAATGTCCCTAAAGCTATATATGGGTGGTACCTGAATGAGTGAGTGGTGGTATTTAGTTTATGTTTTTTCTAGTATTTCTCTGATACTCTGTTTTTCTTACAGACATATGAGAAATATATCTTAATATATTTAATTTTCAACTTTGTGAATACATATTCACCAAGAAAATCATTTTTTAAATTGGTATAACTTTCATTGGTTCTTTAGAATTCTGTAACGATCACTTTATTTATATAAGTGCAAGTAAACTTGATCTGTCTTTGTGCAAGGAAATGATTTTAAAAAGCTCCTGGATTATTAAATGACCATGGTCACACCTGAGGTGTAATGTCTAGTAACAAGTCAGTATCACAATTGTAGGTTCATCATTTATAAAAATGAATTGAAATTATATGTGAAGCCATTGCCTATACCTGTCTCATAAGGGACACTGTGGTACGTAGTCTTTAGGGCTTCAGCCTCCCACTGCTAAGGAAGATGATTCCCTGGCAGGTGGTGTATTTTAAAAATCCCCAAGAACAGGAGGAGTCCCTAAAATCTAAGCTGTTGCTAGAAATAAATAGTAGCAAGAGTTTATTTCTCCTGGTTTTCAAATACAAGAATAAATTATAGAAACGTCAATGGTCATAATGATACTTTTTAATGTAAAATTTATTGAAGGGAGTTAATTATCGTTGCCTTGGTAGATGTTAGAAATGGTGCTAATGGAGGTTTACATATTCAATTAGCACCTCCTGCTGTACCTATGTAAATAAGTAGACCCTACACATAAAAAGAACAGCATTTTTGATACCAAGAATGCTCTTTAGAAATCATTACTAAATGAGGGTACTATCAAGAAACGTTATTTTATTCTAATTAAATATTGTCTAATGATCAGGAGGAAAAACTTATCTTAAAAACATATTGAAGACCTTATAAGACTTCTAGTCTCTGTAGCAACTACTCAGATTGAGTAATCAACTTCAAACCAGCAACTGATAACATGAGAGCTTCAGACACATATCTGTTTCAGTATGATGTTATTAATTACAGACAGTTGTCTAGCAGGCATAGGTTTGGAGGCTTTAGTCTTTGAAATGCTACTTGTGTATATCTTTAATATTTACTAAATAACAACTTTTTATTGCTGTAATAACATACAGGGCACAAAAGGCTTAAGAGAGGGAGGATACAGTTTAGCTTCTGGTTTAAGAGATTGCTTAGCACAGTGCACTTACACAGAACAGCTTGGTGGTGGAAGCATGCAGCAGAGGAGAGCTGTTAAGTTCATGATGCACCAGAATGAAGAAGGGGAGAAAGGAAGGAAAAGGAGAACTAATGGGTGAGTTTGTATACCATTACAGCTCAAAGCAGGGTCAGAAAAACAATGAAAATATGCAGCAGTTTCTTAATCACTATCACCAGATGTGTATTCAAGATACAGAAGGTTCTATAGCTGAATAGGGGCTATTTTCATAATGCTCTTGAGCATGCTAAACTGCAGTGCTGAAAAAGGGAGGAGATGAATAACTTGCCTCAGTTATTCCTGGTCATGATAAGCCTTCATCCTAGGGAGTAAGCATGTTTCTAAGGTAACAAGAATCACACAGTGAGATACTGTGGGAAAGTCTTATCATATCCAGGCTAAAATTTGACAGGACCTTATAATCCTACTACTGGAGATGGGGTGACTTGCAGATCCCTGGGACTTACTGACAGTCTACTTGGCAACTGCTGGGGTCAGTGACAGATCCTGTCAAAAGAAAGAGAGGGGGGGGGCAGATGGATGTGTTCCACTTTGCAGAATTTGGAAAATTAAAATATGTACATCACACCTTTGACACTTATTCAGGCTTTCAATAGGCAACTGCTTTAAGCTCAGAAAAGCTGATTCAGTAATCACTCAGTTATTAGAAGTTATGGCCATCATGGGTATCCCTGCACAAATAAAAAAAATAATGGTCAAGCTTATGTCTTGTGGACCCATATTTCATACAAAATATTTGCACACAGGCGCTCTGGCCTTGTTTAATTTCCAAGGCAGCTGCAAACCTGCCAAATAAACTAGCCACATGACAAAGGCCAGGAGGTATGGCTCCTTCCCCTTTATTATGATGTAGATCACCTGGAAAGCAGTGTTGATACCAAAGCTGGTGAATTAAGTTGCAGGTGTTTTCGGTAGTCCATGTCCCCAGGAAAAGGAATATTAATGAGTATTCCACCTTGGTTTACCTGGGGGATAAGAGGTGTTCTGTATAATAAACATGGGTAGATCTTCAGGAATGGAGGAAGCCTGAGATGCCCTTCTGTTATGACTGTGTGAATTGTGTCTCATTATTCCACGCGCCTCTGTACCAATACACTTAGGGTAAAGTAATAGTTTCTATGTTGGGGCCATGGACCCTGACAATGTCTCTAGAAAAATGAAACAGTTTTTTGCTTATTATAATATTAAGCATGTTACAGGTATACCACATAATCCTACAGGTCAAGCAGTCATAGAAAGATCAAATCGAACTATAAAGGATATGTTAAACAAACAGAAAGGGGTGGAAATTTTTCTTAACGCTAATGAAAAAGGGACAACAGTGGCAGAAAGACATTGGATAATGGAAAAGTCTGCTGAACTAAATGAACCAGTTTATTTCAAGGATGTACTGAACTAGCAATGGAAGCCAGGAGATGTGCTGCATTGGGGAAGGGGTTTTGCTCTTGTTTCCATGGGAGAAAAAAATTGTGGATACCATCAAAATTAATAAAGTTTGGTTTGAAGAGGAGAAACCTCTTGGAAAGGAGGCATGACAGGCAAATGATAGAGTGCGTGGGGACTTGAAGCCAATCCAAGGCATGTAAAGAATTGCTGCAAGAAAAGCCACTGCGTGAGTTTCTATATTGAACTGCTGGCTCCACGCATAGGCCTTGGCTGAGGGAGAGTTTGAGCCAAGCCATGCCAGCAGCAGGCAGCAAAGCTGGGAGGGTTGGGGGAGGTAGGGGATGGTTCTAAAACCAAACATTGGGCACCAGGTAAAGGAGTAAGTCACAAAACAATCCCACACCAGTTTGGAATTATAATTAATAAAAAGGGATATTTATTTAAAGGAAAAACTTACAGATCACTGTCCTAGACAACAGCCCTCTACACGACCAGGAAAAGAGTCTGGTAGCCAGAAGCAGAGTCCAAAGCAAGAGAAGGAGCACATGGCTACCACTGCTTTTTCAAGCCAAAGAGACCACGCCCAAGTGGGCTGGTATCTTAAAGGCTATTGGCTGAAGGAGTGGAAGGAGCTCCTGCAGGAGAGTGAGGCCAAAGAAGGAACTCAAATAGCACAAGATCCTGGAGGCAGGGATTCAAGCTTGTTTGTATGTGTTCTTCAGTCTGCTTTCTTATACAACTTAGAACTACTCACCTAGGATCAGTACTGCCCATGGTGGATGCTACTACCCTGTAGGTCCTCCTACACTTCTCATTAGTGAGAAAATGCTCTGCAGGCTTCTCTACTAGCCAATCTAACCCTATCTAGTGTCAAGCGGTCAAAAGATTAATCAGCAAATCCATTATGGCTAGAAAATATAGCAGCAAGCAGCAAGTATAGTGGTATGGAGGAAGGGCAGAAGATGAAGGACAGAGAAGAAGGGAGAAGAGAAGATGAGACAAGAAGGTTCCCATTTTTTATTTTCATCCTGAGAAGTTTTTTATTTCAATGAGCCAACTAAGAGCCCTGTAAGTCATTAAAGGTACTGCCAGACAAGATTCACTTACAATTAATCCACTTGCTCCCTATAACTTTGATAGTCACAAAAGCCTAAGGTCAGATCATAAATTTACCACAATATGAGAAGTATGTATACATGCACTAAGACATTGTTATCCTGCCATTGTATCATATCTTTTTCTGAAAATTCCTCATAATAAATAATTAAGGACCATTATTCCTATGCATGCTCATTCCTAGGATTAATTTCTTCCCATAAATATCTCCCTATTCCTGAAGAACCCCGATACTGTTGTGCTCCTTTAGCTTCTTTACACCTGTTTTTTACAGCAAAACTAATTCTCTTGTTCTGTTGAATAAAACAAGCAATTGGTTTTAGACAAATAGGATTAACATAATTATTACATATTTGAAAATAATGTCACTGATGTAATTATCCTACAATTACATTATTAATCTTTTTCTTTTCTTGCTAGTTTATCTTCCCACAGGATTCTGGACTCTGGGAGCATCTTACTGTTCCCACACATCGTTTTTGCATCTCATTGTTTCCACACATTTTTTCCTGTTTTCTTGTCCTTGAGTCATTTCTTCTACATAGTGAATTCACATTCTATCCTCCTTTACAGCATTTCAGAAGCAGAAATACTTTCTGTGAACATTTCGATTTTGTGTCAATGTTGAGATTAGTGCCTGACCTTTAGAGTTTAGTTCCCATTCATCTCTGTGTGACTCACCGCACTGTCCCCTTCCATCTCTCTGTTACTCACATGCTCCAAAGTGCTTGGGCTAAGAGCAGACATAATTATGAAACTCCAAAGGGTTGCACAAAAATAAAGTAGAGAATCCTATTTTCCATGTAGCAAAGGTCAAAGTCAGTGCTTGTCGCAGAAGCCACTCTGTAACCTTGATACATTCATGACCAAATGTAAACAGATGCTATCCTTGTTACTCTGGGCCAAGTACTTCAATTGATACCCAGTGGACTTCTTAGGTTGCCAGTGTCTGCTCAGAAACTTCAACAGTAATAGGCTTGCTCTCCTGCTGATAGCCAGTTGGGCTAGGGATAACCCACATGCTCTGCCATAAAAAATGACAAATTAGGTCAACCTGCTATCTACACTAAGAATTGGCATTTCTGTCTCAGAACGAATATAGAATGAAGACTGTAGCTTCAAGCTGCAAAACCATCACTAAGAGTCTACAGAGAAAACAGCTGAAGAGGAAGTCCATCAGAAGAGACATACAGCGAGAGATATATGCTCAAAGTAAGAAGTTTGTTTTTTTCAGAAAACTAAGGCAAATAGATAGACAGACAGCCCCGACTTGTGCCTTTTTCTGATTCTCCCTCACTGAGATTTTTATATAATTTTTAACTTAACCTTATTATTTTTCCTGAGTTAGTCTTAGTAAGTTTGTGCTTCCATCCACGCAAACAGCATTGACATGAAAGATGAACTATTTTGGTCATCCTGTACTATTATTTTACTTCTGGAAATTTCCCTTGTAATTTCAACTTTTATGTCAAAGCAATGTTAGATATTACCAATATTTTGAATTAACTTTTTGCATTCTTAGGACAAATTGATTTCTATCTCAAATGTAATGAAATAGTGTCATTTACCCTTACTAGGAGCAATCCATCATATTTTATTTTAATTATTTATTACTTTAACTTTTTAGGTTGCATCTGCTTCTACATCTTTGAAGAGCAAATACTTATGACAGAATATTGCTCACTGATAGTGTTTGTCTGACACACACACATACTTCAATACCTCTTCTCTGGCCCTCTGTCTTCTATAATGGGATGAAGTAATATAGTATTACAGTATATAGGCATATGCCCATACATATATATGACATGAACATATAAAGGTCAACATAAAAGTGGAAGAAAGGACTGACCTTACAGGGAGGGATATGAGGAGATAATGGAATGCTTATGAATTGAAGGTAGGATGGAAAAGGAGGGAAAGGAAGAGGAGCAATAAGAGGTGGTAGACAAGAGAAGAGGGTAGCAGTGAAGGATATACTTTAGTGGACACTAATACTTCATTAAACGTTTAAATAGTAATTTCTTTGCGTAAACTAAGCAGCTGCAGTAAAATATCAGAAGTAGTACTTTAGCAAACAAAACTTTATTTTCTCACAGATTTTTAGTCTTTAAGTCTGAAATTGATATGTCATTGGTGTTTGTTCCTTCTGAGGGCTGTGAGACAAAAATCTATAGAAGTCCTGTTCCCTAGGTGGGTAAATCACCTTTGCCCTGTGTGTTTTATCTTTCCTATGCCCCTGCTTATCTCTGGTTGCAAAGGGCACAGTATGGCCTCATCCTAGCTTTTTATCTGTAAAGACTCTATTTTAACGTAACAACAGAAGGTACTGTGCTAAGGTTAGAACTGTAGCATGGGAGTTTAAGGATACAGTACAGTTTAACATCTCAAAGTTTAATCCTAAATTTTGTTACAGTGTTATCTTTTGGGTAACTGCCTTACTCTTTTTCATTATGGGTACCTTTTATAAGTGAGGAACTCAAGCATATTCTTTAAGACTCCATTTCAAGAACATGATGTTAAAGTGTTAAAGTGCTTAGAGTCATTTGTGATATAGAAGGTCACATACTAATAACCTTTCAAAAATGGCAAGGAGTGTAGGTTTGGGGCCAACAGCTTTTTTCACTTTCTACTAAAGATAAGAAAATGAAACTACTAAATAATCATTAATTAGATCCTTAATAAATTTTTGATCATAGTTTCATCAGCAAAGATCATGCAAACCTATATTTTGTTTCCTAGCAATATTGCATCGAGCTTCTCTGTCTTTGATCTTCCCTATGAAACACACTGCTGTTACTTTTTGCATCTTTTCAAATGCATCCAAATCGATATCTTTTCAGGTAACATGAGGCATCAAGTCTCAAATAATCCTCTTAGGAAGTTTTAGTATATAGACCAATATTCTCTTTGGAAATTTTTATGTCATTTTTTTTCTTTATTGAGAAATCTCCAAGGTACTTTGGATGTGTCACTGTTTGTTTTTTAATGAAAATACAGATATATTGTGTAGGCACTGCAGGAAAATTAGTTCCTTTATATGGGTTTTTATTAGTAGTAGAAATAGAAATAGATGCTCTCTACCGAGAAATATGTTACAGATATAAATTACAGAAATTATCCTTGATTATTTTTAAAGAAAAACAATTAGCATTTTTCCTTCTGAGACATACATGGTTTGTGAAATTTTATGGATTTATAGATTATATATATATATATATATATATAGAGAGAGAGAGAGAGAGCTAAAGAATGGTCTGCATGCACATATATTTCCCATTCCCTAATTCCTTGCCTCTTAAATATTATTCTTTATTTACAAGTTCTTCATAGTTATTTTTTACTGGGCATACCCAAAGACAAAAGACTATGGTAACAATACCCAACTAACTTCCCAACTCTGATCTAGTTTATATATTTATTTGAGCTGGGTTTTGAAAACTTCTGATATATAAAATCTTATATTCATCCCTCAAATATTATTTATGGAATTCTCAGACAAGTACTTCTGTTATTCAAAAAGGTACATCAAAGAAGAAAAATTTGGATTTAAGACATTTAAAGGTAATGCAGAAACTGAATAAAGGTAATACTGTAACTATGTATTAAAATGATAACTTCTTGGCAGATGAAAAATTATTCTGTTACTAAATTTTACTTACTTTTATTTCTGCTGTATCTGTGTGCATGTGCGTGTGTGGGTATGATGTATGAGTGGAGGTCCGAGGAACGTTTGCAGAAGTGAGTTCTCTCACCCCACTATGTGGGCTCCAGATACCACACTCAAGTCATCAGTGTTGGCAGCAAGTGCCCTCATTCACTGAGCTATCTTTCTGACCCAAAATTGATTCTTTATAGCCGGAGAGTGAGATCATCTATTGCAACAACTCAATCAACAAAAGCCATTAAAACCAACTGAGAAATTCACGTGCTGCAAGGTTTTAAACTGTTCAAAATGGAGGAGTAAGAGCATTATCACTAAGGTCAAACAAAAAATTACACACACACACACACACACACACACACACACACACACACACCCCACAGTGGTGGTTTGAATAAGAATGGCCCCCATAGATTTATACAGGTGTGGCTTTATTAAAGGAAGTGTGTTACTGCCCATCTAGGGCTAGTGCTGCCCCCTCCCCATCCCTTCTCTCTCCCTGCAGATCAGGATGCAGCTCTCAGCCAGTCTCAAGCTCCCAGCCCCACATCTACCACTGTCCATATGCTCTGAGCTACAGAGTGAGAGCTTGTTTAAACAAAAATAGAAGTGGTGATAATATTTATTATTGCTGAATTTATTTAAAATTTCTAAGTGTGCAGTAGTGGATTGTGATGAATAGTCTTTGAGTCTAGTTAATTACACTGTGATCTTTTTTCATTTACATGTCTTTTATGCGGCTTTTTAAAAAATCTTTTTCTTAAATTCTGTCAAAGTTATAACACTTAATATACTGATAATTATCAATAAATATTGTTTTCTAAACACAGTTGTTTAAGTGTGTCTCCATCCTCATATATTATATTATAACAATTTTATTTTATTTTTGAAGAAGTTCTTATATAATTATTGAATTTACCTGATTCCCTCTTCTCCCTCTCTCTGCTTGAAATCCTTCCATGAACTCTTAACTCCTTTTCAAATTCATGACTCCTTCTATAATTATTATTTATATCTATCCACACACATACTTATGTCTGTATGTTTATATTATGTGTTTATGTACATATATAAACATTATATAATTAAAGATTACTGAATCCATTTAGTGTTACTTAAGTAAATGTGTTTAGGGCTGACCATTTGGTACCATATAACTAACTTACCAAAGGCTCAATTCCTAGAGAATACAGAGTTCTTTCTGTAGCCATGGATTGCCTGTATCTTTTCATCTAGGATTGAACTTTGCTAATTTTACCCCATACACATTAGTTAATTACTAGTCAACAATTTTTGACTGTGTTTTAAATTTTTCAATAGAGTGATATTAACCAGTTTTACTTGGTTATTGCTTGTAGCAAGAGTGTATTCAATTATTGCATTGTTCTATTAATTCATTTAATGATCTTTTGATTTGCTTAAATACATGTCTGTTTCATTCTTCTAATGTACAAAAAAATGTCTGAAAATCAGGAAGCACTTCCTTATAGTTGAAAAAATATATTCCCTCAGGCTGTTTGCTTTCAACAACCAATATGCATATGAGATCATCTTAATGTGCATATGAGATCATCTTTTCTTTTATGGTATTATACGAGATTTTTTATGGTAAGAAAAACGGAAATGCATGTTTTCATTTTGTTTAAATATTTTTTAAAAATTAAATCTTTTGGATTGCTGCCCAAGAGACATCACATGTGTGGAGGTCTGAGGAGAAGCTTGCCTTGGTTAGGTCTCATCATGACTATGTACAGTGTGTTTACAGACCAGCGATCCCCCAAGAATCTTCTCTCTCTCTCTTATCTTGTCATGGGACCACCGAGATTATAAGAGCACTGCTAAGGTTTCACTTCACGCAGGCTCTGGGGATCTTAACATCATTCCTCAAGTTTGTGCTATGAGCATCACTTTAACGGCTAAGCCATCTCCACAGCCCCAACAATGTGCTTTTAGACTCAAGACATGATGTGAAGAAGCATTTAACAGTAAAAATCATACACGCCAATCCGATAAAGTTACCTAAAGTTTATGGTCACGTGGATTGCTTCCTTTAAAATATTCTAACCCTAAGCCTTTGCAAACGTAAAGTGATTAAGTAACCTGTTTTTTGTTGTTGTTGTTGTTTTGTTTGTTAGTTTTAGTTTTTGTTGTTGTTGTTTTAATTGGCACATAATACCTCTCCATGCTTTCTTAGAAAATTTCTATGACTTGATAATTATTTACAAGTAAAAAATTAAGTCTGTGATACAAGTGCTACAACTGCTTTAATAGTTGATAAAAACATCAGCAGTAAACAACTTTTCCTGCGGGATATGCAGTTTGTGGGATGTGTGAGACAGAATGTTCTTTACTGCCTCAGTACGTTTTATAATCAGTTCCTTCTTGTCCTTCTAAGAATTAATTTGGGTGTTTGTACATTTCAATGGACAGTTTGTTAATCCTGATCAATAGTGTACAATATCCAAGTAAATACTAGTAGACATAACATTTTCATTAACATACATTTAGAATGAATATCTCATAATTATGTAATTGATTGGCCTTTTAGTATTTTTGAAAATGACTTAAAAAAGAAATGTCTTTATTCAAAAAGAAGATACATATATTTGTGTTAGAGATTCAGACGACTTCTGTCTTCAGGTACTTCTAAATCAGTGTGTCAAATTTCCAAAATAACTAGATTAGATTTCATCTTTAATAACTTTTACAAGTCACGATCATGTGAAATAATTTGCCCAAGAATAAAATATACTAGTAAAATTGTTTTGCTAATCACAGAAGATTTAATTTTAAAAATAATATCATTTTATTTCATGTTTCTTCATGTAAGTGTCACTTGTTTTTACAAGGAATATTAACTCACAAAGGGAACTAGCAAATAAAAATTTTGAAATTGCTGTCTGGTTATGTTTTCTAGGTCCGTTTGTTTCTGAAATAGATATTATCAAGACTTTGCTGTAATTATCACCTTTGTTTGACAATAGATCTTATGCTACTCTGAATGAACTTTTATACCTGACGTATAGAAAACTATATTACTTTTTCTCTACGTAAAACAGTGAAAATACAAGAAAGTACTTGTGAACTCAGTCTCTCAAAGTATTCAATTATTAAAAAAAAAATTTCTTATCCCACAGCTACTCTCATGAGATTTCATAATAAACACTGACACAGTGATAACATCAAAATTCCAAAGCCACCTTAAATAAAATTATCATAGTAATAAAATTTAATGACTTCATGATACAGAATTAACGAGTTTTTTGTTTAGTTTCACATTTTAATGTTAAGCACGGGACACACAGAACCATATGAATTTCTCTTTGGTATGACTGTATTCAGTAGGGGGCAAGCCTCCAGCAAAATGAAATTGCCTATAAGGCTGGGGAGTCCCTCATTCAATTTATTCCTTCTATGCATACTGGCATGCTTTTTAATATTTCTTGTCAAAAACAAATCTAAGGACAGACATGCAATAAAATGTGAATTGCATAAAATATCTGTTTTTAAGGTGGTGTTAAAAATTATCCCACCAGGCAATACTTAACTATTTTACTTTATTTTACAAAATAAGGTGAGAGTGATTCTTCAAAAAATAATTGTACCATCAAAAATGATTTACCTGTTGGGATGAATTGTTGGTAGCATTGGCATTCAGATTTCCTGAGCTGTGTTAGGGGAAATTATGAAGACAATAAGCACTACTGATTTAAACTACACACCCACAACTGTGGTTGTCTTTTGACAACGTGTAAATGTTATGATCAGAGATAAAAAGAAGTGTCCTTGTGGTGAGCGAGATGACAGGCTTCATATACCCAGCTGTCTAAGGTTGGCCAAGCAGCTCGTAATACAACTTCTCAGGAAATGATAATTAGCCAGATGGGTAAATACCTGTTTCTATCAGTGAACTGTGTCTCATCAAAGACAGTGAACATGTTTGCTTTTTAAGTGACTTTCAAGAAAAGTTGGATGTAGGACAATCATCAGTTGAAGAAGTTTACATTTAGATCCACTTCCCAAAACACTTCATCAGGAGAGGATCATTTGTCTTGCTAAAACACATCCAATAAAGCCCATGGTGTGAGGGAAAATGAAGCCATTAGATTTGTGGGATTTGAGTGTTATGGTTGAAGTTTCAATAACACTGCTAGATTTGAATAGGCCCCAGGTGTCATACGGAAGAGTCATCATTAATGACAAATTCCTTGTGGTGAGGCAGATGATGGGCTTCATATACCCAGCTGTCTAAGGAAAGAGGAGCTCTCAAAGGCAGAGCATTGTGATGCATCAGTATCTCCAGGAAATTTGAAGGAATAACCTTGGAGGACAAATTAGCAGCATCAACTATTAGTGTGAGTTCCAACTGGAGAGATTCTACAAAGAAAATGTAGTTTGCAAACAGAAGATATACACAGAATGCAAAAATTGGTGCAAAAAAAAAGATATAAAGAAAAGAAAGAAAAGTCAGCATGGTAATTTGAAACCCTTGTTAAACATCTTTGATTACCCATAGTGGCTCCAATGTTGTTTTTTTAACACTCTTAAAAGAATATTACATTCAGAAAGAAATACTTTGGTCAACCAAATGAAGAACTATAGACTTGGTAATTGTGGGTCACCAAATAATTCCTAGTGAATCATGTTTCTGGTTTGTTTGTTTGATTTTTCCTAGATAGCCATAACAAAATGTCTATACTTAGAAAAAACTGCTACTGCCACCAAAAGTCAAAACGTAAAACAGATCTCCTTTTTTGAGGGATAAGCCCTATTTTCAATATATTTCATTAAGAAAATGATAACTATAACATGTAAATGTTTAATACTTGCTTCAAGGCTTAGAAATGGGATCCCACTATCATGTTTACTGGTTTTCTATTCTTTTTTCACATCTTTAAATAAAAACTCTTTGGGAAGTTAAGCACTGGTTCAGTTCTTCATTGAAATTGAAGACGCGTGTTCAGCAGCCCACCTCAAGAATGTTTCTCAAACCTTCGTTCATCCCATTATGCTTGTACATGTTGACTAATGGCAATACACTCTATAAATTGGAGACAGGATTTTGGGCAATTTTCCCTTTTCTAATGGAGACAAGGAAGGGTGCAGCCAGAAGGAGGCACCAGTGCCCAGTTAGCTGGATTGTACCCCAGGGTTCAGTAGGTTATCAAGGGAGATGAGTACAGTGATGGGTCTTTGGCACTGCCTGGCCAGATGTTTATCCGTTCACACAAAGTCAACTTCTTTTTCCAACTGAGTTTTATGGTTGTAAGGACCTCATATACCAAAGGAATTTCCAGATGTTGTTCATAAAACTTATTTGGGAAGAATTAAATTTTGACAACCATAACTTCCTTCATTAAATTTCACAAAGCTTCCCTCCTTTAATGACCTTTTTTTTAAAAAAAAATGTTCTTTTAATAAATTTTCTTATAAAATAGTTGAACATAAATCAGCGTGAACCATTATTTACCAGACCCAAAGATGATACAATTCAATGAATATCTATACAGTTAGACTTGCCATTCAGAATGGAAGATACGGAGTTTCATGCTGGACTTTACATTTCCACTATAAAACATTTTCTATGAACTTATCTACCACAAAGATTTAAAAAATCTATGACAGAATTAAACCTACAAAACAATTACATTTATGTCATCTTTTACAACTCACATTCATTACCTGTCCAGTCTTTCCTGATCTTCTAATACTTTGTTTTGTTCCCTTTTATACATACT
>PVIU01007316.1:0-93971 GCA_004026605.1 Ondatra zibethicus | reverse complement strand
CCATGTACCCAGCAGAGATGGAGTTGTGGGTATGTGACCATGTACCCAGCAGAGATGGAGTTGTGGGTATGTGACCATGTACCCAGCAGAGATGGAGTTGTGAGTATATGCCCATGTACCCAGCAGAGATGGAGTTGGAGGTGTGTGCCCACGTACCCAGCAGAGATGGAGTTGGAGGTGTGTGCCCACGTACCCAGCAGAGATGGAGTTGGAGGTGTGTGCCCGTATACCCAGCAGAGATGGAGTTGGAGGTGTGTGCCCACGTACCCAGCTTTCTCACGAGTGTTGTAGATGGACTCGGGTCTGTCTGCTTTTGTCACAATCACTTACTTGCTTAGCCATCTTTCCAGGCCACTAACAGGCAAATTCTGTTTTTGTTTTTTACTGAATTTAGATACTCAGGCCAAGCTTTGAATCCTGAGGAAGCAATAGAATAAAAGATTTTTTCTCAGTGTACATTTACTTATAAGGAGTTTAAGTTGGTCTTGACTGAAATTAAACAACCTGGTTACTCCTTAAAAGCAAGTCTACAAATACATGAACTACTTTCATAGTTTGGGATGAATAGAGAAGGGGGGCTGTTCAAGAGAATGCAATCATAGTCTTAATTTTCAGATGCTTAAGTGGTTTTACAAACCTAAATGTATACTTACAATTTCACTCTCACAAAATACGGTAAAGAGAAAAATGAGGTTCCCCAGTGGCGACTTTCCATATTCACCTTCACCTAAACAACTGAGATCTGCCTCAAGCGATAGGGATGCTGGAGGAACCAAAAATCCATGTGCCACGCTTTCTGGTTTATACCTTCCTCTTAAATTCACAGTCTGCTTTTCTAAGGTCCTAAGAGTGCATAGTTATCTGCTAGGCCATTGAATGCAGGATGTAAGAAGTGCTTGGCGGCTTTGCAAGAAATAAGTTCTGAAACTCTAATGGAAAGCTCAGTCATAGAGGCAAGTTCAGCATGGGACTGTGGAAAGGAACAATCCCTGGGGAGGAGACACTATCAACAATCCAGTGCTGCCTCCTGACATGTTCCAGGGCCACCATCACCCCCTACTGTTTAGACTGAAAGAGGCAAAGAAGATTTCCTGGGCTGCTCCCTGAGTGACTTCTTGCTGCTAGCCGTGGTAGTACCTAAAATTTCCTTGGCAAATGAAATGGACACAGGGCACCCTTAGCTACAGAAAAGAAAAGAGACCTCTTTCATGAATCAGGAACCCCGAAGGATCATCTCACCTTTAGGCAAGTTCAGCAGTCCTCTCTCTGCGGGTTCTTTGTGTCCAGTTTATGCAACAATCCAGGCAAGAGCAGTTTCTTGCCCAAATTGCTAACTAACTCCATAAGGAGCCTCTTTGATCCCCATCTTCCTCTTGAAGTAGCTGATGCTGCCAGGAGCAGACATGTCTCATTGTTATGAAAAGTCCTAAGTTATTAAAACATTAAATGCCATATTCTGTAGTCTTTGAAAGATATGAAGAATGCCTATCTGAAATATATCTAAGCATATCTAGAAAATCTAACTAACATGACTACAACTTGACTATTATCAATGATTATCCATTAACAACCTATATTTCTGAATTATACATTACATTTTTATTTATTTATTTATTTTAATATTCTTTTATTTTCATTCAAAAAATTTACACTTCCTCCCGTTCTCCCAGTCCCCTCCCGCTCCCCGACTAACCCTCCTCCTTCCCACTGCTTCCTTAAGAGGGGGCATGAAAGAGTCTGTGAGACATTCTGCAGGATACAAAAGAAAGTGACTGAACTGTTTGAAATTTCCTGCTTTGTGGAAAAGTCTGCTGGATACTATGGGCCTGTAGGCTGAAGATGGAACTTTGGGTGACTGTCCAGGCAGGGAGATGTCTCTTTCATTTCTAGAGTTGGAAGTTGCTTATTTCTTGTTTCCTTAGGTAATATTATATCCTTCTGGAGTCTTTGATGGAGTTGAATAATGGATAGTTATAGTTATAGTTTTCCTTTATTATGATACAAGATAAAATAGATATAAATATTGTAAGTGTAATTCTTGCTTGATAACTATTTTATTATATGTAATTTTACTATGTTAAAATGAAAGCCTTTCTTTTTTGTTTAAACAACAAAAGGGGAAATGATGTAGAAGGTCCTTCTGTTTGTGTGTTGCTTTTATTGGTTGAATAAAGAGACTGCCTTGGCCTTTTGATAAGGCAGCCCTTAGGTGGGCAGAGTAGACAGAACAGAATTCTGGGAAGAAGGGAAGTGTGGCAGATGCCATGTTTCTCCTGTCTGAGACAGACACTGGTTAGGAATCTTTCCTGGTAAGCCACTACCTCGTGGTGACACCCAGATTATTAAAAATGGGTTGATTGAATATATGGGAGTTAGCCAATAAGAGGCTAGAGATAATGGGCCAGGCAGTGTTTAAATGAAAAAAAAAAAGAAAAGAAACCTCGCCCTAAATTCCAAATGACATAGAAATACCCAAAGAAAGAACAACACTTTCAAGTTTTGACCATATCCATTCGTCTGAATACGCAACTGGAAATACTAAATAACAAACATCTTCCCTATCGTGTAGAGCATATTGATATGCTGATTCTACAGGCCATGTGATGCTATGGGAGGAAAACACATTCCTAACATCTTCAGAAGCAATAAAAAAGCTAGAGTGCACCCAGCCCAACTTTAAGGGAGGGGAGAGGTCAGGACCCTCTTCTGAAACAGGCTGAAAGGTCAGCTGCTCAGACAGTGATGGGGAGGGAGGCAGTGATGCTGAGCAGCCTGGGTCCATTGCTGATTCTAGAACTTACAGTAACTTCACAACTGGGACACCACCTCTCAAGGACCCACTTCCTTATCTGTGAAACAAGGACAGAAATTATAACCATCGCTAAATCATGATGAACATCAAGTGAGATTGATTCACATTAAGGCATTTACAGAATTATCCAGCACAGGAGAGGCCTAATGAAAGTTAAACGTGACCATGTAGAGATATCCCTGATGCCCTTAAGAAACCACCAGCTACCACAGGCCTGATATCAGCAGATGCTCTGCACTTCTCAGCCATTTATCGACAAAATCCTCGTTATGCACCAACATGGCAGGCACTACATTAGGCCAAAAGAGAGAGGAAAGAAGGCCCCAGGCAGGCCCTCAAAGAAGTACCCATTATTTGATCTCCTGAACTGAATTAGGGTGACAGTTGTTCTAAACCTGGGTTCTGCCACATCTTCATTTTGCGTGACCAGGAATGTCAGTGGTGCTGTCATATTTAGGTGATCATGTTACTCTACATTCTGGAACCTCGTAGGACTGAAGGGCTAAAAAATAAGCCCACTTTCTTTAATGTGATTGCTCAAGGCTCCTTCGATATAGCCTGCAATCCACAAATCTGGAGGGGCAGAAGATTTTGTGCTACTTCTTTTTAAATTACTGCCTAATGGAGGATGAATGACCAGCTTTATTTTCAAAATGAGAAAAACATGCACTTAAAGTGTTAGAAATGAAAAACCAAGAACAGATTTCATTCACTATGAATAAGGAAAGATATAATAGCTACTTTAAAATGTTTTATGTAGGAAATACAAATATTCATTTTAAAATAAAATATGAAGACAGTGTGAGTTATGTGTTTTGGAATACACATTGTGTAAATATATTTTCTTCGAGTTTGACTACAAGTATTAGGTTTAATACTTGAATGTTACACATGTCTGTAAGAAACAATAGTATCCATAACAGTTGGAAGAGTCAAAGGATGTTTAAGAAAAGTAAGGGAGGTTTGACAAGGAACAAATTTCTGCAGCAAAACTGAAAAAGCTCCCCCCACATAGAATACAAACCAAAATGAAAAAAACACGGGAAAGCCTGTGGGTTCATGAACATGCTCAGAGAGGAAGGTCAACACCATCCTCAAGAAGACAGAACAGCATGCTGTGTCTCAGGGGAAGAAGGTCAACACCATCCACATGAAGATGGAACAGCGCGCTGTGTCTCAGGGGAGGAAGGACAACACCATCCACAAGAAGACAGAACAGCACGCTGTGTCTCAGGGGAGGGGTGCTGAGCTGAGAACTGTCTGCCTAGCTGCCATGAAGATCCTGACAGGAAGGTGTGGCCTGCACCATTCTCCTGCTTGGACATAGATAATGACCCTCCAGGAGGAAGGTCAGAAGCCTATCCTTATAAGGCCACAGAGGATACTTGGTCATGGAAAGAATAGAGCTACTCCAGACTGGAAGAGACGGTAAAGGACCACAAAGTACAATATAGGTTTATTTTTTTAACAAGATATTTTCAGAAATATATTTTTATCATATTGATATTCCCCTTCTCCTCTAAGATCCTCCACAACTTCATATTCTTTCTCTTTCTAAGAAAAAAATGAAAATAAACAAATAAAAAAACTAGAACAAATAATACCAAAATAAAACAAAAAGGCACACAACAAAGCATGATAACGTGTTCTTAAATACAGCCAAGAAAGAAAAAAAAATATTGTTTAGATATGACATGCTGACTGGAATTTGTAGATTGGATAAAAATAGTATATCAACATGAATTTCTACTTTTTAACATGGCTAATGTGTGTGTGATGTGTGTGTAGGCATGCATGATGTGGCTTCTGTGTAGAGGAAAAATTCTCTCCTTCCACTTTTCTGTGGGTTGCAGGCTTATACAGCAACTGGGTTTACCTGCTTAGCTGTCTTGCGAGCTCAATAATTTTGGTGCCTTGATTGAGACTGTATGCTGTATGTATATAGAAAACATGTATGATGCTATTGGAATAAGAGATCAAGGATGAAAAAGTAAAGAAAAAGAGATTAAGGGTTGATAGAACAAATGAGGCAAAAACTTGACTAATTGGGAAATTTTGTAAGATATGAGGATATTTTATCTTGTTTTATAACTCGTAGGTAGGTTTGCAAGTATTTCAATTTTTATAATAAGAGAAAACATTAACCTGAGGAATCTATCACTATTTGAATGCATGTGTGTGCATGTGCATGTAAATGTATATATATGCATTGACTGACAATAAGCTTGTATCTTTCATATATGAATTCTTACAGAAAAAGGAAAATGATAAAAAGAATATTTAGGATGGTCATGTCTGAAAGAGCAGCAAATTATAAATAAATATATAAAACTTCAAATTCACAAGAACTTGGGGAGCTGTAAATTTTACAAATTATAGTCATTTCAAGCTGTCATATTGGAAAAACATTTTAGATATAATACTAAATGCATAAAACTGTACACATTGTAAATGCACAGCTTAAAGTTCTGGTGTGTAAATGTGTCACTTAAGCTTAAAACAATTGCAAAAGAATTCGTTATAGTTTGTTCAAAACATGTTTCTCGCCTTGTTCTGGTGTGGACAAGGGCACTTTACTAGTTACACAGAATGGACTGTCAGCACAACACTGAGTCATCCATGTTCATGCCATCCTCAGCATGTACCACCCCCACCACTGATAATTCTACAGTGCCCACAGTTTTAAATAACCAAAGGGTAAGGAATAAAGGAAATATGGCATTACCTGATTCACCACCTTTCAAACTGATCAATGGCAAAAGAAAGAAAGAAAGAAACTATGAATGGCTTTAATCCCACTTCAGCTGTGATAAACAGATCAATACATGGCTCAACCACAAGAGAAAATAAAAGACTTTCGCTAAAAAAAAATCAATGGAACTCAAGTGCCCACAACATCAGGGAAGATACAATTTCTTAAGCAATGCAGACAACATTAACCTCATTGTCAATAGAGACAGCAAAACAAAATTTCACCTGGCTGTTTAAAAATGAACACACTAAACGAGAGGGAATAATAAAACAAGTTCTAAGTCAATAGTTCTCAACCTTGCTAATGCTCTGACTCTTTAATACAGTTCCTCGTGTTGTGGTGACCCCCAACCATAAAATTATTTTGTTTGCTACTTCATAACTGTAATTTTGTTGCTGTCATGAATCATAATGTAAATATCTGTGTTGCCCGATGGTCTTAGGCAACCCCTGTGAACAGGCTGTTCAAACACCAAAGTGGTTGTGATCCACAGATAGAGAACCACTGTTCTAAATGAACTAAATTATATTTCCTGGATTATTAAATGATAAAAAGATCTCTACAAGTGTTAGTGGGTGATTTACTCATTTTAAGAATCTGATCAGGGGCATAAAGGGTATTTCAGTAGTTTAGTCTTTATGTTCAAAGACCTTAACAAAGAATTAAAGTACATTGCAGTGACACTCAAGGATCATCTTTGCAGAGTCTTGAAATACACATGCATGCATTACAGATTAAGGAATGTAGAATTACTTTTGATAATAATGTTGGTATACATTAACTTTAATAAAAAACTCCAACATTATTGTGCTTTAAGTACTATGAATGAAATTACCTTTGATACAAAGCAAAAGTGTGACTTTCTAGTAATATGGCAACTGATAACTCTTTCAAATTCGAAAGCATCACATAAAATAAAGAGCCTAATTCATTAGCAGCCAACATATAAAGGATCCTGGAAATAGGTTCAATAAAGAATGTGTGTACTCTTATAAGAAAAGAACATAAAATGTGACAAGTAGAAAAATAAGTCAAAACTCTGAATAAGAAAGCTAGTACCATGAGGATGAAATAAAAAGTTAACAATTTAATCTATAAATGCAATATGGTTCCAATACAAGGCCTATTTATGTTTGTAATATAAATTAACAACTGATCCTAAGCTTCATACCAAGAGAATATTCCAGACAGCAAAAGCACATCCTTAATAGTGAGAAGAAGACACGAAGTGTAGAATACACTTTTGAAATAGGTACACTAAAAGCTACATTTATAATAGGAAAACAGTTGCATATAGTATATTGCTGGTACATTTATCTAATTAATAACACAGAAGAAAAAATAAGATTAACTTCTAATATTAACATAAGATTTCATTTCATATTAAAAGGTGAAATTAAATGACACTGGACTAATTAGCTATCACTCTGGAAAAACATCTATATCCTCATTTCTTACCAATATTAGTGTGATATCTAGGTAGATATAATAGAGTACCAGACCTCACAGTAAGAAAAATTACTTAAATTAGACAAATATGAGTAATGGAGAGAATATCACAGTATTGTTGTAGCACTGAGTCAGAAGGACTAAATACCCTCAGATCAAGACTGCCTAGATGCCTTGTTCCTAGGAAAATTGCTTAACCAACAGCCACAACACTGGTCCCCCCATGATCTGCAGTTTGTTGCAGCAATAGAAAAGAGGAGTATGGCTCATCACAGTCTGGTGTATTTGGAGCCTCATGACTATTCATGGTCAAAACAGGATGGAGACCCAGAACCATCTCTGACTAGGGAGGCAGGATTACATAGTAAATAGTATGGAGCAGCTGGGCTTACATAGTAAAGAGTCACAATAGCAGTAACCATGTGACCCTTTCTTTCACTTTTTCAGGACAGAGGTGGGAGATTTGTGCCCCGGTAGATTATGTCTACACATTAAAATATAAATTTGGTTCTACCTTAGTTAACCTAAGAGCAAACGTGGTACTGATAGAAAGTAAGCAAACGTTATCTGAGTCCCACATTTAGCTCTCTTTCTCTGATGAACTCCCATGCCTCTCAGTAACGCACATGAATGCAAACTTACATTAGAAGATTCATCATTGCCATCTTGGAATAGAGGAAGTATAAAATGCACATTAGAAATGCAATTTTGTTGGAGATAAATAACTATATAGAAACTATTATAAGGAGAACAAGATTTGAGTAAGGGGGTTTAAATCATGTAAAATTTGGAGTTTGAAGCTTTAATTTATAAATTCTATTAGCCTTAATGTTATTAGCACACTACCAAAGAATGAAAGGGGCAGCCACTTACATGTCAACCTGTTAATTTTACCCACAATAAACAAAGTCACCTTGTAGTTCAAAATCATTAAGCCTAGCAAAAATTGCCATCAAGATAATTTTTACTTCCTTATGTCACGAAAGAACAGCTTATAGCATGACAAGCATTCTCAAGTACATTTCATCAACCTCAGATGCGAATGCGTTCTTACGCTCCCAGAATGTACAATAATTAATATTAAAGGAGTAGAAAAAAGTCATCTTTTCACCTCAAGTTGATTAATACAGAAAAAGATGGCAAGCTACAAGACATTTTTATATTTATCTTCAAAGCTGTAATATCATACAAATTATCTCTTTGCATGCTTTTCGTAGAGCATTCAAAGCTACAAGTATAGAGAACACTTTGGTATCAGGAAAATTCTGATAGCAACTCCATGAGAACCAATTTATGTAAATCCCAATCCCATCTCATAAAAAAAGAGAAATTTCATCAACTATAGAGAAGATGGGCCAGGTAATCATACCGCATCTGTAACGCAGACTGTGTTTATTGGAAAGAAACTACAGTTTTGAAAAACACACAGGAAGGAAACAGAGGTCTTTGGAAATTGCAGAGAAAGTTCTCATTTATTTTTACTGACAAATCTATTTTTGCTTTTTCAGCAAGCCTTTACTTTCGTGCATGTTTTTCTTCTCTAGTCACTGAAGAAATTGTTAGCAGTATCTTAAAAGTATTGACCCATTTTCTCTTCTTTCACTTTGAAAAACAGTCCTCAGAAATATGAAATGCCAAGCAGACTGTTGATTGTCCCAAGTGTCTTCGTTCTTTCAGACAAGCGCACAGATCTGCTGGTTGTTTATAGGCAATGGAGATGGTTATACATCCTCGGGAAAACCTGAGCCTACAGTCTTCTCCCATGATGCGCACATAAACTTTGCTTTAATTTTTAATAGCAGCCTCCATTTGGACAGTACCATCTGAAGCCAGCATCTCATATAGGCGAGCAAATGAGCCTTCCTTGTGGCTCACTGGTGCACTGCCAGTGAGGACCTCATAGTTTCACAATCAGGCTGCTGTCTAGTGCAGTTTGCGCACCATGGTTAGCTAACACCTGCTTCCAGTTCTGAGATGATCTTGATGGTCCTTCCTTCTTTCTTGCTCTGAGTTTCCTTTGAGTGTCCCAGAATCTAGGGTAGGCCCATCAGTCCATGTCCAAACCAACCAAGTTGTGTGATTAGGTTTCCGGTTGTGGAATGGCTCGATACAGAAGCTGTTATTCTCAGAGAACTTGTCTTACAACTATTTTGATGCAGTGGCTGCCTGTTAGTGGATTGAATCACTCATGCTAGAGCTAATGACATTTCAGGATCTATTGGGCATGGATGCATCCACAGAGACACCTGAGCATTTCCCCGGTTCCACTGCCCACCCCGATAGAAACACTGACAAATTTTATGATTCCAGATCACAGACATGTTTATACTTTCTATCGTTTATTTGTCCCTTCATTTTATCAAGGATTTATTTAAGCATCTAACTGTATGACAACATGATATACAGAATGGAATTTTCAAGTTGAATATATAATAATATATAATCCTTGACAGTAATGACCTAACTATTTAGCAGAAATTCATTGCCAATCATGTAAAATGTCACACAAACAAGTTGAAGAAAAGCATTAGGAAGCCGCATGGCAGTTTTCACCAGGTGCCAGGGTGGCAGGCAGCACTGTGCTGCAGCATGTTTGGCGCAGGTTCTCTGCACTCCAGAGAATAACTCAAGGATGTTGTTTCAGTTATCTATGTAGAGACTGTGGTTGCGGTGGCTGCTGTGCTAGTTGGTGTTTAGCACATCCAGCGCTAGGTTTCACCATGGGAGTTCCATGCATCTTTTGTTCTTGTTGCTCTTTTCCTAACCCCCCCCCACCCCACTCATTCCCTCTCCTACTTTCCTCTTTATTCTCCCATTGGTCACCTTTACACTGCCATGTCTCCTGTGACCCTCCACTGTCAACCTCTCCCCCACCCTCCTCTTCCCATTTCACAGTCATCTTTCTAGTATCGCTTTGTGTACAGATGCTAGCACAGGAGAAATATCCAAAGCCAATGCTTATCAAAAATACATATCTTAAAAGCCATGCTTTGTCACACTTGCTGATGTCTATGTCTCACTAATTTCCATACTATAGCCTACAAATTAATACCCGCCAGCTCATGACGTTCCAAGGCTGACCTGGCAGTGCATGTGTCGGATCCAGCACACTGCTCATGAGATGAGGTCTGCTTTTTTATTGCGCTCTCATTTGTAAATTGCCTCCCATGGGGCTAGTGATATGGGGAAACTTGCTTGCTACCAAGCTTGATAACCTGAGCTCTATCCTCAGAACATACCTACATGGAGGAGGAAAGAACGGCTCCTGTAAGCTGTCCTCTGACCTCCCCAAGTCCTGTGGCATGTGCATGCCCACATATTACATATTAAACAAACAAACAAATAAATAAGTACAAAAATGTAATATCTTCAATGAAAAAACTTTGTTTTCCCCAGGGATGATCCTGGCTTGCTTCTTTTACATCAGAGGTTCTCAGTCTGTGGGTTGAAACCCTTTTGGGAGTCACATATCAGATATCCCGCATATCTGATATTTATATTACAATTTATAACAAAAGCAAAATTATAGTTATGAAATAGCAATGATGTAATTTTTATGATTGGGGTCAGCACAACATGAGGAACTGTATTAAAAGTGTTGAAGCATTAGAAATGTTGGACAGTGTCTGGTGTGGAATTAACATGAGTGTATACACATGAAATAGGCAAACAATCAGCAGAGGTGTTGTATGTCAGAACACCAAAGAGGGAGCACTGGAAAGGACAGGCATGGCTTGTGGAGGCTTGAGTAGACTTGGGAAGGTAGAAAAGGAGAAAGCTGTATTGCCAAAGAGCAGCCCAGCCTCTGTGCTGACACACACTTGCCTACTAATCAGCTCTGCTACAGTCTGCATATCTCAGAGCTGAGCCAGCATCTCCAATTTCCATCACTTATTGCCTTCTTCTTACTTCCCCATGGCTGATAACCACAGTTCACTACAATTAGCCCAGAGAAAGAGTACCAGAGTCAGAACAGAGGCAGCCTCACAGAATCTCTACTGCTAATACTGTTGATCTAGTATTTGTTTCCTGACCGATAACTTTATCCTCTGAATTATGTATCCTAACTCACAAATTCTTGCCCTTTAGCTTTCTAACTCTTATGCAAGAACATGTGGTCAGAAGAAGTGATCCAAAGTTACACAGCCCCACCCACAATCAACACTATGAGACTCTTGTAGATGATAGAAAAGCCCTTAATATAATAAACCAGAAAGGGAGAGTTGGGCTTGCACCAGTCATTGCTAGTTATAAGTGACACCATTTCAGAAAAAAAAAGCAAACAATTAACATGGAAACCCAACATGTCACATAGCAGAAGTCCCTGGCTTATTCAATAGAAAATATCGGTTGCATATAATTGCCCCACACATTACAAGCACCCTGGGTTTTAAAACTGTTTCAAAGACCTTTAAACTCTGACATATGCAGTTGGCAATGTTGTGATGTGATTTTCTAAAGTCTACTGTGGCAAGATGTTACCACATGGCATTTCCAACCTTATTTCCTGGGGCCATCAGTATAGATACCTATTAAAAGTCACCAGAAAACTGTTGTCTGAGCATTAAGAATGGTGTCATCCTCTTGACCATTAGCTGAGTTTCTTCCTTTGATTTCTCTGCATGTTCACATTGCTTTATCTGTTACCAAGGATACACCCATAAACTCCCTTACATGTCCAAGAATGATGAAGCCAAACATATGGGTGAGTATTAGAAAGATGGGAAGGGAGATGGATTGGAAGGTAAAAATGCTTGATGTGAAATATGAGAACCTGAGTGTGGATCCCCAGTACCCATGTAAAGCACCAGGCATGGCCAGACATAAACCTGTAATTCAATTGGGGGAGGGAGCAGAAACAGTAAGAACACTGTGGCTTTCTGGCCAGCAAATCTAGCCAAAAATGGTTAGTTCTGGGTTCAATGAGAAATATTGTCTCAAGAGAATAATGTAGAGAATGATAGTAGGACATCTGTCACCTTCCTCTGCCATCCCCAAGTACATGCACATGGGACATGGGAATGAACATCCAAATACATGCAATATATAACATATATATATATACATAACATAACACAGTCAATAAAAGAATGATATTTAACCAGCAATAGTAAATGGCATGAGGAAAGGAAAAACTGCATAGTGAAAAGTCCATTGAAGGCTAGCTTAGGAAATATCACTATAAAGTGGTCAGCAGCCCAGACTCGATAAACAGATGAAGTGGGTTTGGATCCTGATGCTATCACTAGCTGGTCAAGTGATGCCATGGGAAAAAAGAGAGACCTAATGGTTCCCCGGTGATACTACCTTAATAGTGCTGCAGCCTGGAGTCAATGGTCTTCCCACAAGCTATTCTGAAGAGTTCACAGCACCCTTGAGGTGTGTTTGTCTCATCAACAGGACAAGAATGAGAGTGTTGACCTTCTGTGATTGCAGGGTTTCTGTAGATGTCTTCTCTAACATTTTCAAGCACTTTGTATGGATTTACAGATGAGGACGCTCAAGTACAAAGGGGAGCATTTGTATTCAGTCACAAAACCAGTGAGTGGTAGATCAATTGGACATGCAGTCTGTCTCCAAGGCTATACTCTTAACCTCTACCAAATACCAATGGTAAATGAACTCAGGTAGCACACACTGGCTGACTGTGTTCTTCCATAGTTGTCATCTCACTGAGAATTAATGCCCTAAAAATGAACTACATTCTATATTAATGGAAATATATGCTATATCACAAATGTGGTATTTCTTTGACGAAAATTTGTCAATATTATAAACAAAAATAAGATGACTAAGCAAAGAACTTACAGAATTTCAGGGACTCCAGAAACACTGAACATGCAGAACTCAACATTAGACCATAATGAGCAGAGGGTGTAGTCATAACTGGTTAGCACAGGGCAGAGGGCTAAGGAAGGAGGCTGGGAATGGCCATCACATATAAGGGACAGTACCTGAAAGAGAGCTAATTGAGTTGTGTGTCTTCATGGAGAAAGAAAACTCTAGTGAGTTCATAAAGGAGAAACGTCCCTATTATGATCAGATGACTAGTCATAGATCAGGCTACTCTTCCTAGGAACAATCATCCTTTATGTTGTGTGACTCATGATGCCTGAAAGCCCAGCTGACATGGGCAGAGGTGAGTGTCATTGACACTGGACCAACCTCACAATGGGTACCTGAAAAGAGGTCTATGGCAAGGGGAAAGCTGTAGTCAGAGACTGCTCAATCATTTTTCCGGTGCCCAGATCCAAATAATTACACAGAAACTGTATTAATTACAATACTGCTTGGCCTATTAGCTCAGACTTCTATTAACTAACTCTTACATCTTAAATTAACCTATTTCTATTATTCTGTGTATCACCATGAAGCTGTGGCATACTGGTAAGTTTCTAACATGTAACTCTCCTTTGGCAGCTACATGGTATCTCCTTGACTCCAACTACTCTCTCTCTTTCTCTAAAGTTTCAAGGTTTCTGGAATAAGATTGTGACCAGGGGGCAGGGGCACAGTGCCCAGTGAGATAAGCTTTGAGGCATGGGTCTTTTATCAACTAGACTTGGCAGGCAAAGTATTGGCATGATTTTTAGGCTGTTTTGTATAAATAACCTTGGTTAGACACCTATGACTCTGACCTTGTGCATAACTGTAAAGTTTTTAGCTTAAGATCCATTTACAAAAGCTTTAGTCTAGTTTGAGCTTCCTCTGAGGTAAAACTGAGCTAATTGTGTGCAGTTTGTTTGAGGAGAAATTGTTATTTTCTTGTGTCAATCTGAATAAAAGGAACAAAGCAGTCTTTAAGTGTCTTACAGCCTTGTGGATCAAGAGATCTAGTTATGAAGCATGTCCTAGCATGTTTTCTATTTATTGAAATTATACGGTTAATGATAAGTTATCTTCCTGATCATCCACATATACATGTGTACCCAGTAGATGGACTGTTTTCACAAGATAAACACACATGCAGTGGGAAAACACTCAAAGCTATCCTTATAGAAGAAATAAAGTGACTCATGAGAGAAATTACAGAGACAAACAGTTATCTACAGCCAGTGACCCCACAACTGTACCAAGTCGGGCTCCCCATCAGAGAATCAGCATCTGATAGGTCAGCCTCTTGAACACTAGTTGTCACCTGCTGTATTCTCCCATGGCCTCCAGCAAATAGATAATATATGATAGTATTAAGCATCAAAATGTGAACATGCAGACACCTCCATTGTCAGAATTGTTATTTTCAGGCCTGCATTATTCTATGCTATAATTCAGTATTCAGGTATTATTCAGTATGTGTACATCTATCTATAGCTACACATGTCAAGGGTATGGGTGAATCGCTTCTCCCTTCTCTCTCTGCCTCTTTGGCCAGCTCTCCCATTGATCCATCCACATGTGACAGAAAGTAGAAAGTGCTCATAAGACAGCATTGTCATTCAATCTATACTCCTGAATACAGCTGTGAGTGACCTGGCTTATTGGATAAGTTCCCTGTATATGATTTACTGTGGGATAACACTCCTGTACACTGTAAAGATTTGTCACTTGTATTAGTTAAATAAAACACTGATTGGCCAGAAGTCAGGCAGGAAGTATAGGTGGGGTGACCAGACTAGGAGAATTCTGGGAAGAGGAAAGACAGAGAGTCAGTCACCAGTCAGATGCAGAAGAAGCAAGATGAGAATGCCTTACTAAGAAAAGGTACCAAGCCACATGGTGAAACATAGACAAGAATTATGGGTTAAGTTGTAAGAGCTAGTTAATAATAAGCCTGAGCTAATAGGCAAAACAGTTTATAATTAATATAAGGCTCTGTGTGCTTCTTTGGGACTGGATGGCTGCAGAACCAGGTGAGGCAGAAACTTCTGTCTACAATGACTAAAATTATAAGACAACTAAATTCTAAGCATAGCCACTTTCCCAAAGTACAAATACAGGACTTTTGTGGGTAATGATCAGAAATTAAGAAGTATGTTTGTCTTTAGCACTGTGGAAGATAGCCCCTGTGGAATTTAGGAATTGACAAATATGTCTTAGAAGTAGACCTTTGTGTGTTCCCAACATGCTTTGATGCAGTGGTTTCCTTTGCTTTTAGGCAGAACTCTGTCTGAAGTTCTGAATGATATATATGGCTCTGTGCTTTAAAGTCCCTCGCACATCTCCAATAGCAGGCTTCTGTTTGCTTCTCTTCTGTATCATAATGCAACCACACATAGAAAACACCAGAAACTTTACAAGTTCCACCTACCTGTGATCCAAATGGTGGATAGAGAGAATAACTCCCGAATTTAAGTGGATTTGCTTCAGGGTCACCAAAATTGTGAACTCATGTTTATTTCTCAGCTTCTGGAGAAACCGCTCAGCTGTAGCAGTGGGTGCTTTTATGCTTCTGGGGGAATCTAAAGTTAAATAAATAATAAACACACATTAAGAATACACTAGAGTTTGAGTTTATAAAGTATGACCTACAAACACCTTTCTAAAACTCTCATCAAAGAATAATGTACTGATATTTCATTTGTACTTTAATAAATAAAGCTTGCCTGAAGTTCAGCGAGTAAAAAAGCTGCACTGATCAACCTTACAGAACAGACAGTGGTGACACACACCTTTAATCTCAGTAGCCACACTAGTTTGCCATAAAAACTAGGCAGTAGTGGTACATGCCAGTACTAGAGAGGATTATAAGACTGGAGGAGATAGCTCTTACTCACAGTCTCATTCTGAGATTCCTGGAGGCAGGATTGCCATTTCAGACTGAGGTAGAGGTAAGAGCCAGTGGCTGGGGTTTTGCTTTTCTGACCTTCAGGTTTAACCCCAATTTCTGTCTCTGGGTTTTTATTAATTGTGCTACAGAATAACTTGCAAATACAAACTTCTAGACTCTCTTGGCAAATCTTCCTAATAAGACCTTATGCTGTATACAACACAGGAAGACGCAAAATCACATGAAATAATGCATGTGTTTCAGAAACCTGTTTTCAGAACATGCCATCTTTGAGGGAAAAAAATCAAAGAACACTCCCAGAAAATGAGCACTCCCAACTTTTCTCTTTACACAGTTTTTCTGGCCTATTACCTTAGCTACATCAGGAACAATGACAAAGAGATGTGTATTCTACAACAAGACCCAAGCCACCAACCACTCTAGAGCCAGCTAACTTTTCTGACACCTCCTGAGAGAAAACTAGATTTAAATCTGTGTGCCACTCTCTGGAGTGGAATCTTTAGCCAGAAGGCTTGCTATAAATAGATTCTTGAAAAGATCAGTGAAATTAGTCACTCTCAGCCTTCTGTGCAGTGGATGAAGCAGGAAGATCAATTTTTTCTCACCATATTTGTTGAAAGAAATACATAGGATTTAAATCCACCCCCTCCTCTGTGAGCTTAGAGAAAGCCCAGCCCAGCAAGTTTGCCTAGGAAAAGTGAAACTTTATTTTGCGCTTTCATATGGCTTAGTCAGAAACTCCAAACTCAGAATTGGTAAGATGTGGGAGTAACGGGATAGAGAAAGCAGTCAGTGAGCTGGCGGTTAGAAAAACACCATCATTCACACACCCCATCACCATAAGCACGAAGCTCTCCCATTTATACTGCATGCATAGGACTGATGGGTGTCAGAAATGCAGTCAGGGCTATGATCAAACCATTCTCATTTTTTTCTGTGTGAAAACAGACTGTGGTAAGTATTTCTCAACAGGAATAATGGGGTTTGGAGAGGAGGGAATATCCTGTGTCACCATCACACAATCATGTTAAACAATAGCGACAAACCTGGAAGACATGAGGCTTATTGAAGTAATCTCACCAGAGACTCATGTGGGATCTGCTCAACACTGAGTTCAGAGAAGCTGACAGTAGGCTGGTAGCTGCCATTGCCAAGGAAATACAGGAAATGAAGAGATACTGACTAAAGGATCGAAATCTTATCTTTATAGGATTAATGCATCCTGGAGTGCAACTGTGCACTATAGTGAAGAGTATGGTTATTAATATTCAATTTCATACTTATTGAGAGTAGATCGTAAACATTACTATGTCAAAAATGGCAAGCATATGAGGGGATGGGTAGGTTAGTACAATTCTGGTAATCATTTGCTGTATACACATATCTTATTTATTTGTTGCCCACCTTAATTCTCAGGTATGCCTCAGTAAGACAAATTTGACCACTAAGGCAAATAAGCAGACACAAGACTAAAGCATCCCTACCTCCACCCCAGCTTTGGGAAAACACACGTCCCTGCCACTACATAACAGAGACAAATTACAGTTTACTTTAGAAACCTCACCCTGTTAAATGTATATGGGGAACAGATAGCACATTGATTGAATTCATAGAAATTGTTAGCATATCCTCATATTTCTAAGAATTTTTGGTATTTCTTTGAAAAAAGTCACTGGAAGTTTTGTTAGAATTGCTCTGACTAGTCATTTGGAGTAATAGGGGCATTTTAACAATATTTATTATTCAAATCCTCAAGCACTTGATAAATTTTCATTTATTTGTGTTGTTTTCAATCCTTACAACAGTATTCTTTAGTTTTCAGTGTACAGGTCTCTCATTTCTTCAGCTAAATTAATTCTCAATATTTTCTGGTAGCTATTATAAGTCACAGTGTTATCTCAATTCCTTTTTCAGAGAGCTTATTATCAGAATATGGATACTCAAGCCAATATTAAAGTTAAGGAAGGGATTTATCTATCTTACAATAACAAAGAATGGGTAAGCATTATTTTCTTCTTTTTCAATTAAAAAGGGATCACAGCAATTGTCACCATAATCTAATGAGTCTCCACTTATGCAATGTGTAAAACCTTAAATTAATTTTCTCCATAACCTGACATCAAAAATACCATGTGTGAATTCAATTATAAATACCATCTCCTCCCCGACACAGAACAGGTGACTGATGCTTCAGCACTGCCCAGTTTACTATTTTTCAGACTTTAGTGACACCCTACTGTCACTTAATTCAAATTAAAATTACACTATCTCCGGACTATTATCACATCCCACTGCTTTTACTCTCCTTTCAACATTTTCATTGTGTAAACTGCAAAGGCAAAATAACGGTGATGATTTTCAAAGTCAAACTTAATAAGTTGATTAAACTGTATGCAGTTTGCAAAGCTTTTAAACATAAAAAGCTCATTTAACCCTCAGAGATCTCTGTAGTGTGTAGGAGTCTCAGCTCTGTTTCATTATAAACTGTAGATTAGAAAAGAAATCTCAAGATGACAGGGGGTCATATCATAGTTATCCCAAAATCCATCCATTTCTGTGATTTTATTGCATTTCAAACTATCAGAAGCGATCCTGGCCACATATAGGAATCAACCCACCTAATTCAAGTGACAGACTAAGGACCCAACTCAAGACAAGGTGACTGCTATGGTTCTATAACAGAGTCCCACAGCACCACAGTGATGCATACTCAAGGCACGCAATCTCATTTTAAGTTAACTTATAAAAGTATACTGTCCAGATAAATAAATTTCTCATGATCTCCGAATTAACTAGGCTTTTCAGAACTGCAACCAGATTTCCAGCATAGGCCCCTTCAGCTACATTCTAACCTAAGCTAATCCAAACTACTGAGATGTAAATTTTAAAACCAAATGCTCTTTAGAAAAACAGTTTTCAAATAAGTGCACATGAAAAGTTATTGGGTTACATGAGATTAATTTACTGCTGTTCAGGGTACAGACAATGCCTACTGATACCACATGTATATATGATCCTTGCTACAAGGCTAACAGCAAAGAATAAGAACGCACTCAGCTAGAGCAACTCTGACATTCTGATTCTCATTAAACTCAAAGCAACCTCAAAAGTTTCTTCCAAATCCCAAACTAATTATAATTTGAACCAATGCCACATCAGCATGTATTGTATAATCACACAATGATAAGCACACATTAATATGACATGTCAGAAGCATAAGTAGCAACCAGACAACAAACAAAAATAAGAGTCAGATTCACTGCCCGGATCCAGCAGTCAGACCTTACACAAATCATTTTATCCATAAACTGAAATTTTCATTCATAAAGTAAAACAAAATGTAGTCAGAATATGAAGGGTCCACACTAAAGTGCCTTTAGAATTCAAACCTAACATATTAAAATTTTTTATGTAATAAATATTACTTTACTACATTGTCTTATTTTTCTTTTTAATTACAGTTAGTTTGTGTTTTTGTGTGTATGTGCATGTGCACATGTGTGCATGTTTATGTGTAGAGTGCATGCATATGCAAGCATGTGCATGCCAAAGCATGCATGTGGTGGTCATAAGACAACTTTGTAGAATAGGTTCTCTCTTCCTTCCTTTGTTAGAGTTCTGAGAATCAAACTTGGGACTCCTGTCTGGCATGGCAAGCACCGTTATCTATGTGCCATCTCACAGGCCATTCACCTCTCTTGTTATGAGTGGATGCTCACAACCATGGTATGCCTTACCATTAAGTTGTATAAATTCACAAACTGTGTTCCTTTGAATTATGTTGTCTATTTCTATCCATACATATACAGTTTTGTTGACACTAGTAGAAAGATTGCTTTAAAAAAGAAATACAGTATTTACAGGATCAAAATGGGATTTCGCTATTAGATCATTAAAATCTTATTAATATTTCCCAATAAATAGGCATAATGGATAGAGAACTACAACATAGTCTCGCATGCATACAATGTGAAGGTTACAGATTGTGCAACTGGATTACACAAGCAGATTCTAAGAAAATCTTTGCTGAGTAGCAGAAGAGAGAGCACAGCGTGCCCGACCAATTATGTAGAGGTGAAATGCTGAAAGGCACAATTTCATCTTCCTCTTAATAGGCCAGTTTGACCTAAGACATCAATTTGGAGAGTTTATTCTTCTATATTTCTTCCTTAATTACAATAATCAAATTATTTCAGAGTAACAAGACACCAAAGTCTCACTTATCATGATTAGCCACCCTATCCAAATTAAACTTCATTTTTCTGTCATGATTATTTTCACTTTAAGAAAGCAAACAGCATTATAAAGCACTGAATGACATTACCAAACGACAAGAAATGCATTATAATAAGCTTCTTGATCCAGACTTTTTGAAACTAAAAATCTGTCAGTTTCTGCCCCTGATTCCCCTTGCAGCCTTTTCTGACTCTGCTGGGTTTCTCAGTCAGAGGAATCATAAAGCTACAAATGAAAAATCAGACAGGTGTAGATCTGAAATAAGCTTTGTTTCCTCAGCAATTCAATAAGAACTCTGGAAATTTGTTCATCCCCTGAAATAAATCACTCCAAACCTATTACATTGGCACAGTCTACAGAGCTGAACTCTGCCTTCAGTCTCCAGCCAAGCCTTCTCCCTGCACACCAACCACTGGGTCGAGACTTTAAGATTCTATCAGGTTCACGCCAGCTATTTTGCTTCATTGTCCCTTCTGAAACGATGAATCCCGCTAAGCTCTCAGAATGCTGGATCTACAAAGGGAAGGGCTAGCTGGACTCTGAGACAGAGGGACTAACGAGCTGTCCGAAACCGTACACCACCCTATGCTCACTGTTGCTCTTATCTTAGCTCTAACCCATCATATTATCTTCTTAAAGTGTTCCCACCAGTGTGAGGTTTGCTAAATTAAATTCATTATTTCAATGTTGGAACTACCTACTATCTAGACTTAAGTCTTCATTCACCTTGCTAGGAGCTATCTAATCTCTAGCACTGGCTGATCTAGTCCCAGAATCTGCTATATTTCAATGCTCTGTGACAGAGTTCTGGACACAATGGAAGGGAAAAGTTATTTTGGTGCATGGCTTTATGTGGTATACACCATCATAGCAGCAGGCAAGCTGCACGGCAGTAAGGATGTGGTTGAGACTCTTCACTACCTACAACTCCATGGAAGAGAAAGCAGAGACAGGACAGGAAGTACTGTCTCTTCCTCTCTGACACTCTCAACTTTGCTGATGCTGCAACCTTTTAACACAGTTTTTCATGCTGTGGTGGCCTCTAAACATAAAATTACTTTTGTTTCAACTTCATAACTGTAATCTTGTTACTATTATGGATTGTAATATAAATACCTGTTTTGCAGGATATCTGATATGTGACCCCTTTGAAAGGGTCATTTGACTCCCAAAGAGGTCACAACCCACAGGTTGAGGATCACTGCTAGCCAGACACCCCTCAATTTTCCAAAGGCTTCACAGGTTCCCAGAATAGTGACACCAATTCAAATGTCCAAAGAGATGAGCCTGTGGGATAATATTTTATATTTCAAATATACCACCCACCAAGTCTGGACTAGTACCATTTTGGGTCAGATTCCAACCAAGAAACCATCCTTAGACTAAGCATTACCTTGGTTTTTCTGTCAACTTCACTGATTCAAAAAACCTTTACTCAACACTTAATATGTGCAAAATGTATGCTACATAGTTTCTCGTTGAGAATTTTGCAAATAAAGATCAGTAGTATTTCAATACCATGAGCTGCCTGGGTCACAGTGACTGACTTTTAATTGCCCTCCAATAGAAACAGCTATCCTCCTCTCTCTAAGAGTAAAATCACACACTTTTGTTGGCATGTGTCTACTGCTTAGAAACTGTATTATTCCCTATAATCGTTTGCAGGTGAAGTGCCCAAGTGCAATTCTGTCCAATGAACTGTGGATAAGGGATGGGTGCTACAATCCTCTTTCATGATCTAAAAAGAGCCTGACCACATTCTTTTTCCTTCCCATTCATGATATGGTAAAAAGATTCAACTTAAATAAAGATGGGCATTTGAAGTAGAATATTGACCAAAACTTTGGTCTTAGGCCAATCTCAGGTGGAAGAATTGTCATCATCTCTGGGCTATCTGTTGACCTGGATTGCTGCATGAAAGATAAATAAATTTCTTCCTTATGTAAGCAACATATTGTGTGAAAGAGCTTAGACTATTCCCTACATAATAAATCTCCTCAAGTGCATTATTCACTCAGGCATTCCACTGGAGCATCATTCGTTAATGATCAGCAAATTTTGTTTATAAGGTCAAATAGTAAATATTTTTAGGGCTTGCAGACTATAAACATATTTGCATAACTCTTTTTAAAAATTTTACAAAGGTAGGACCCCAATGTTAAAAATGTTACACCCCATCATTAACTAACCCTTTGCAGAAGTAAGTATAATTTCCCATTTATAAGATAGTATAATTTGTATCTTTAGTTGCTTACATTTGTTTAGGAAGGAAACCGAAACCACTGGATAGGAGGCTTCATTTGAGGACTGCTAGATGAACAAACAGGACAGAAACAGAGTGACACTGCCTGGTGACATGTTTCTATCACTGATCTTGATAGGCATGTGTGATGGTTAAAACTGATTGTCAGCTTGACAAGAATAGAATCATCCAGGAGACAGATCTCTAAGCATGTCTGTGGGGAGCGGATAAACTGGGCTAGCTGAGAGAGGAAGAGTCATCCCCATGGGTGTGGCACTGCTCATGCGCACATGCTGGGGTCCGACCTACTACAAAAAGGGTGAGTGAGCAGAACATGGGCGTTTTCCCTCTGCTTCCTGGGAGGAAGCAGCTCCCATCAGCCTCTTGTTCCTGCTGCAGAACCCTTTCCTCACCATGGCCTGTATCCCTTGAACTGTGAGCCAAATCAAGTCCTCCGTCTCTTAAGCTGCTTTTATGATCCCCAAGCAGAAAATCACTATGAAGAAGAGGCTGCAGCTGTGATGAACCTGAACTTGTGTTTCTTACTCTTATGAAACTGGTTCGATGGGGGAGTTTCAAACTTCAGCCTAGAAAATCTCTAGACTGCTGTAGGTGAAGATTAATGTGTTACCCTGATGAAAGTTCAGAAGACCAAAATGCTGAGAGAAATGTGGATAACGGAGGCCTGGCTCATGAGGTTTTAGAAGGGAACAAGAAAAAATCTATTAAGAAATTGACTACAGACTATTCATGAAATATTCAGCAAAAGACTGTCTATGGCCCCGAGTACTTTAGTATGGCTGAATTCTACAGCAAAAGGCTAATTTTCTCAGTGAAAGAAATCTCAAGACAGGATCTCATTTCAGTACTGTAACAGTTACCGCTCGTGACCTCATCCGTGTCTGCAGTGAGAGAAAGCAAAAAGAAGACCAGACAGATATATAAAAAAAAAAATACACGGTTTAGTGAAGAAAAGAGTGTAAGTTTAAAGTTACTGACAAGGCAGTTCAAAAGCAGCTGTGATGATGAACAAGATTACTGAACTATTTGGAACTGACAAGGCAAGAGATTATGGCGCCATTAAAGGGAAGCCTCCCATTCTGCGTGAAACAATACAAAAGACAATTTGAGGGCAAGACCCTAACTATTGGGGGCTATAATGATGAAATTGGTAATTTATTTGGTAAGAGGAAGCATACGTTGAGAATTCCAGCTAAGGCTCTCCTTTCTTCATAATGGTCACCCAGGGAAGGGTTTTCCCAGAGTCAGCCTTGAAGAAACATAGACTCTCATGGGACTGTGATTCAAGGGGGCAGGCTTCCCAGTAAGCTGAGAGCAGACCTTGACATCATTATTCTCATGCTACTAGTTTTTCAGGTATGAATTTGCAAGGCTGAGAGAAATGTGGAATCTTGTGCCAAGGTTGAAGAAAAGCAATTAGGGAAGCAATGTGTTAGATTCTTTAAGAAGGTCTTAGGATTCCAATGCTTGAAGCTGTAAAGGCGAAGTTTAAGTTGCAATGGAGACCCCAGAAAGCTGAAGATTCTGGGACCATGGAAGTACAAGCATGAGGTGGGGTAAGGAAAACAAAGTGGGGGTGGCTAAAAGGGAGGCACAGTTTGGTGTTTGGTTTACTGGGCCTATAGGAGTGTAGCCTAGAATCAGATTCCTGAGGAAGAGAAGATTGGAGTGTTGTGTACTGATTGTTCTGCACATCATGCAGGCACTGGAAGAGGACATCACGCACATCAGAGCCTCTTTATGGGACAACCATGAAGGACACTGGCTGAGTAAAGACACTTTATAATGGTTACATCTTTGGAAAGTACACATAGTCACACATCTTTCGTGAAAGGAGAAATGGACTAATGAGCGGTTCCATATTGATTCACAAGCTATATCTACTGGAGCTCAGTTCCGGATGAGGGCAGGGTCTGAGGATGGGTAGATGTAAGAGCGGTGATGGAGAAATCAGACACAGAACACCTCTGAGTTTCACTTCCCGAGAGATGGGCAGATAGGAAGAACATCTTGTCTGACAGCCTGCATCTCTTAGAGGCTTTATTTCATTTTGTCATAGATTTTAATCATTGGTTACAAATTCTTTTCATGATACATACATTTTTTAAAGTTTCTAGAATCTTTTGTGATCACAAAAGCATATTCAAATTTGATAAGAACTAAAACATAGCATTATGATAAAATCAATTCTTTTAATTCAATATCCTTTTCCTTAAATTTGGCATCATAAACCCTTGCAGTTACAGAAAAACTAGACAGGATGTCTCTGTTTAAGTTAATGGATCAGAAGTTACTTTCTCCTCCCTTTATATCAAGCTTTTCGTGTATTATTCTATTGATCTACTATAATGAATGTCTGATCATTCTATGGAAACCTAATTCCTCAGTACCTTGTTCAAATTCTTTCTTTTATATCTGACATAGGACTACCACCCTCTTTCTTGACCTCTGACCTCGCTCTTCTCTTTATTCCTCCTACATTCATAGAAGTCCTGATCTGGGAGTATGCTCAGGAAGCCAGGGAGTTCACTGAGCCAAATGTTTCTCTTTGTGTCTCTGTCATAAACTCCTGTTTCAATATGGTCTCTGTCATTATTACAATCCTGCAAAGGGTAAAAGAACATCAAGATTCCTAAACCTGCTTACTTTGGCTTCAGGAGGTACCAAAACTTGTCATTAATTTTATAAACAAGAACCTTTTCCTTGTCCACGCTAGTTCTGTGTTTCTGGGGCAGAACACAAAAACCTAATGATTCAGTTATAGTTTGTCAGCTTCGAAAATTTCCCTAAAATTTTCCCTCTTCAATGATTTTTATTCCAGATCCTATGTTTTATGTTTACTAACACCACTTAATAGTAAGTTCCATAGAAGACTCAGTTTCTTGTATCGCTAATTCGCCCAGGGAATTGCCATAAGTTTTATTCTTATTAACATCAGCTTTTGTAAGAATTGTTACATTGTATTAGTTCTAGCCTTTGGTGAGGGGCCCTTAACAGCACCGAGTTCAAACATTAAACATGTCAAAGACACAGGCAAGAGTTGTGCAGCAACTTCCAATAAGGGCAGGAAAAGGTCAGTCCAAGTTGTCTGGGCACTGTGGTCTTTGTCAAGCAGTGCCTTCAAGACACTTGACGTCACCGTATATCTACTGGTTTTGCTGCCTTTTGGGGGCTTAAAAGGGAGCATGTTTGGAAAATTAGTAATAAATATACTTGAGGAAAGATCCATGGACAGACCTCTCCTAAAAGGCAAGATATGATGATACTTGTGTCTCCTGTAAATGTTCATCAAAAGTTACTTCAGTAGAAGAGAAGTGTTTTCCACAAAGCTATAGCGTACACTTTTAACTAGCATCCGTGATATGACACTGTTTCTTCTATATCCAGGATTCATGGATCCAGAAGTAAAAGGCTGGAAATGGGAACAATACTGCTCACCATTAACCCTAGTGACACACTAGGAAAGTTTTCATTTCTGTTCCCATGACCTTGTACTCTGCTGACCTACAGATTTTGATTTCAAAGGGAGGAATGCTCCTTCCAGAAAGCACAACACTCACTCCATCCAACAGGAAGTTAAGACTTCCTTCTGGCCACATTGGGCTCCTTATACCTTTGAGTCAATGGGATAAGAAGTAACAGTTCTAGTATATGTGACTAATCCAGATCATTAGGAGGAAAAGACTGCTTCTCCAATCTGGGGTGTAGGAGATCCTTTATGGTGTCTCTTGGTTGTTGCAGAATATTCCTTTATACTGTTTGAAGATGCATCACTGTGGTTGGTTTAATAAAGAGCTGATTGGCCAATAGCTAGGCAGGAAGAGGTTAGGTGGGACTTTTGGGGACAAAGAGGACTCTGGGAAGAAGAAGATGGAGTCTCCAGGCAGACAAGTAGGAAGCACCATGAGCAGCATGGAGAGATGAGGCAATAAGTCACGTGGCAGAATGTAGATTAAAATAAATGGGTTAATGTAAGTGTAAGAGCTAGTAGAACAAGCCTAAGCTAATACTGAGCTTTCATAATTAATAATAAGTCTGCATGTGGTTCTTTGGAAACTGGCAGTACAGAGAAAGACTTGTTACACTAGGCATTGCCGTGCCCTGTCATATGGTCAACAACCCAATCCAGTCAGGATGATAAATGGCCAGGTCCCTCAGAAGTGAAGGTACGGATCACTCCTTCAGGAAAAGAGCCAAGACCCACTGAAGCGCCTGCTGAGGGAGGAGCAAATACAGAATGGGAATAGAGAAGTGTGGTTACAAATACCAGTCAAGGCCATGTGACCATTTACAGCAATAAGGATTGTAATTGACATTAGTGTTTCTGACCTATTTTCTTAAGAAGGTATTTGTGTACACAATTTGCAGTTATTTGTGATTTCTTTCATATCATGTGATATAATAACAATTGAGACAATAGCAATGGGTAACTGTTGTAAATCTACATTGTCATATTTAAGTTATAGGACATTAAAAGACTTTGCTCCACAAGGGACTTCGATACCCAAAACTCTCTGGAGTCTGGAAGGTTATATTCCAAACTCCAGATACTGACCACTGGAGTTATGAGATCTGTTATTTTCCCTGCTGGAATTTGGTTTGGCTTTGAAGTATTGTTTGTCCTGATCTTGTCCTTCCCTTTTGGAAGAAGAACACTATCTCTGCTATAGGGTGTGGGGGCTCACCATAGTAGCTTAACTTTAAGATATTTTTGAAGTTTTAAAGACTTCACATTATGAAATAAGCATGAGACTCTAGGACCAAGGGATGGGAGGTTATGATTTTCAAGAGATGTTTTCGTGTATCAAGTTGACAGTAGGTGGAGTGTTAAGGTTAGCTTTATCAACTTGGCCCAACTGAGAATCACATGGGAAGAGGGCTCCAGTGACTGTCCACATGGGTTGGTCTGTGAGCACATCTGCAGTGCCCAGTTTGCATATCTTCACTGTGATAAAATACTGACAAAAACCAGCTTGGGGAGGAAAGGGCTTATTTGATGTATGCATCCAGATCACAATTCATCCTTGAGGGATGCTGAAGCCGAGGCAGGAAGCACTGAGGACAGCTGCTTGCTGGCTTGCTTTCCATGACTCAGGGTCATCAGCCCAGGGAGCTTACTACCTGTAATGGACTGGGCCCTTGCACTTCCATCATTCATCAAGAAAATGCTCCCACAGACATGCTCACAAGCCAATCTAATGGAGGCAATTCCTCAGCTGAGGTTCTCTCTCCTCCAGTGTCTCTAATTTGGGCCAAGATACCAAAGCTAACCATCCCAGTAGAGGGTTGCCCTCATTGATGTGGGAAACACACCCTCACTGTGGGCAGCAACTTTTGATGGTGACCCAGATAGAGGGACTGGGAAGAAGGAACGTTTTCCTCTCTGCTCCCTTGGCCCTCACTCTCACTGGTGAGTTCATCTGCCCTGTTGCTGTTGTTGCTGCTGATTCCTTTACTGATATTAGGACCAGACCCTTAGGGTTTCCAGTGTGGACTGAAGATGAGCAACTCTCCAGGAATATCTCAGGCCATCAGGCCAGGTTCTTACTACTGAAGTACACAGCCCACAGACCGAGCAGATATTTGGTTCTCAGCCTCTCTGTTGTCAAACAGGCCTTGTCAGACCATGGCCCTACTTTGTAAGGCGGTCTAATAAATCCTAAATCAACTTTTAATATATATTCTTTCTATCAGTTTTAGACCATGTAGAGAATGCTTACAAATACAACATGTAATGCATGCAAAAAAAATTACCAAAATGTTTTACACACACTCACACATGCATGCACACACATAGACCTAAACACTCCATTCTTTGCCCTTGAAGATAATAATGGGTGAGACTGCATAGAAAACCTAAATTAACTAACAGAACTTGATCTTTTGTAAGGTAAGCATGTTTCTAGAAGAGAAGAACAAAAGAGCAAGTAGAAAACCCCATCCTCAAGTGGTTAGTGTGATTTGAGTATTATCTCAGAAACCTATAAATTCACAGAAAATGCAATGACTCCTAACTAAATGACCAGACTCACCTTCCAGAACTCAGAGTGAGCACTGAGCTCTGGTCTCGCTTGCTCTGCCAGTGCTGGGACAGCTGTAAGCTGACCTGCTCAGAACGTGCAGAACATTCAACCAACATTGCTTCTCTGACCTTCTCTCTTTGTGAATTTTTGCTTTCTATGATTGGAGTTTTAAAACTTTTTATTTGTTTTTTGGGTTTTATTTGTTTGCTTGTTTTTTGAGACAGGGTTTCTCTGTGTGGCTTGGGAGCCTGTCATGGAACTTGCTCTGTAGACTAAGCTGATCTCGAACTCACATAGACAAGCCTGCCTCCGACTTAGTCACTCAATGTTCTACAAAGAGTCTATAGAAAATATCTTTATTATATTTTATACTTAAAAACAGAAAATGACTGTGCATTATGATAATCCTGGGATTATACTGTAATTGGTATTTAACTTCTGATATCCCATATTCTTGACAGCTTTCTTCCTTCTATTTGGGCCACAGGTGTGACCATTTACTGTGCACTGTTACTATTTCTCAGTGCAGTTCTGTGCTCTGACCTATCTTTCTATTTCATGTTCATTTGCTTTATATCAGTTTTCTATCCTCAGAAAGACTGGCTTTAATCTTCTTGAGGTGAGAACTATATACTACACATTCTTCTACCAGGGTAAATGTCAGTGTTTATAACCCAGGACAGAAGAAAAGATCCAATAGATACTTATTGAATGTATTCAAGTTAATTTTTCTTTCCAAGGTTTAGTTGATAAGACTGCAGGCCTACCTTCGCTACATGAGAACAAGTCACTCCCTTCTCTCCGAATTCTCCACTGAACCAAGGTTAACAGCTCTGGATGCATGCACAGCTTCAGGCAATACCCGTAATCTCAAAGGCAAGCATAATTTATCCTGCACAAAGGTTTACAGAGAAGCCCTGGGAGGCATAACCCATGCTAATTACTAGGCTCGACTATCTCATTAGTTCAGGCCAGGAAAACTGTTAGGATGTAAAATTCTTTTGAAACATTAATATCTGAGTTGAGATTAAAGTGAGCTGCTCTCTGCTATCCTAGCGTTTCAGATCTGAACCCTATACCAAGTCACAAACTTCCTCACCTTTGGTTCATGTTCCTCTTATGCAGAGTCTTTCCCTCCCAGGATTTGGAAGTTAAGTGGATAGTACCACTTCACTGCTAAGTGCAGGTTTAGTTCTGCATTGCACAGATAGTATGAACAACTTAATCTCCATTATTAAATTAGGAACTTGGCCGACATATCAATACTCTTACTAATATCCAACGATTTATTCACATCTTCCCTTACTTCCATACCATCCCTCTGTTACCTCTATGATCTCACGTGACATTAACATTGCTTTCATTCTGATTGAATGTGTACACTGAAGGACTATTCATATATGTTTTTGTAAACAAAACTCAGGCTGTGGTCAACCTTCAATTGATAAATGTGGTTGAATAAATGTACCATTGGTAGATAGGATTTTAGAACCTTGGTCTGGATTGTTACTTGCTGCAACATTAGTTGCAGGCCCTCAGAAGAACCAGCCTGCTATAGCATGCTGCAGCTAATCTAAATCCAGAATATTCTGGTTTAAGGTATTGCGTAGTCTGAACTCTGAAATACTTGGCACCTTGGTAGGTAGGAAAGACATTTAGAAAGGTGGAGTTCCTGATTGAGCTGTCAGTTAGGTATTAAAGGAATAGTTCGGTATCTAATAGCCAGGGAGGCGAAGGGGAATTCAGGCTTATTGCAGTTGGGAAGCCAGGGCAGAAGCAACAGTGTGTGAAAGCATGGAGGTACAAAGAAAGACAGCATGTTCACAGGCCTACAGCTCTTCAGATTGCTTGAGCATACGCTATGTGGGAAGGATGGAGTGGGGGAGTGGAAGGAGTCTAGACAGGTGGTTAGGAATAGATCACAGTTCTGAGAGCAGCCTTTGCAGAGACACTATGTTACATAGGGAGCTGCAGGGCTAAAAGGAAATTAAAACAGAAACTCAGTCACGTGAACTGAGCAAACAGAATAGAACATAAGGAGTAGCTATGACTCAGCTGGCATGTGGCACCACAGGGCTTTTCTTAGGAAACCAGACATCAGTAATTCAGTGAATTGCAATCAGTTCTGTTACTAGGGACCTGATCCTCTGTGTTCCCTGTCCTGGTCAGAAGTGGCTCAGGGACTGGGAATAGTTGGCTCAGGAAGAAGTATCCAAGAAGCTGCTGACACAGGCCACCGAATACAACTTAGCACGCAGGGGAAACATTATCAAGCTGCCCACTGAAGACCATAAGAAGACCTTCTCTTCAAAAGCACCCTTGTGAAAGGCAACACTTCTGCCCCAAGTCCAATTCAGTTCTAGGAGCAGCAGCAAAACCTGACACTCTCCTGACACTCTCCTGACACTCTCCTGACACTCTCCTGACACTCTCCTGACACTCTCCTGACACTCTCCTGACACTCTCCTGACACTCTCCTGACAGATCTGTAGGAATAAACCTGACACTCTCCTGACACTCTCCTGACAGATCTGTAGGAATAAACCTGACACTCTCCTGACAGATCTGTAGGAATAAACCTGACACTCTCCTGACAGATCTGTAGGAATAAACCTAAGGGGTGTTACTCAGAGTTTCTATTGCTTCAGTGGAACACCAGGACTAAAAGGCATGTTGGGGTGAGGGAGGGTTTATTCATCTTACACCTCCACATTGCTGTTCACTGCCTAAGGAAGTCAGGACAGGAACTCAAACAGGGCAGGAATCTAGAGGCAGGAGTTGGTGCAGAGGTCATGGAGGGTGCTGCTTACTGGCTGTGTCCCTTGCTCAGCCTGCTTTCTTATAGAACCCAGGACCACCTCACCCAGGGATGACACCACCCACAATGGGCTGGGCCTCCCTCCCTCATTGATCACCAGCCCATTGAGAAGATGCCTTAAAGCTGGATCTCATGGAGTTGTTTCCTTAGCTGAGGCTCCTTCCTCTCTATACTCTGGCTTGTGTGAGGTTGACGCACAAACCAGAAGACTCAGAAGTCCTGAAACATGAGGAAAAACTAGGGGATCCATGCCAGTGGAGTACAATAGCAAAATCTGTAGGAAAGATGGGACTTGAACTGGGGCCTGACCAAAGCTATGTACAAGACCGCCCCAAATTCAAAGCTTGGGGATGCTAGCAGTACTCTTATGGGTTTGAGGACAATGACTTTGTGGTGCTGAGGCTGAGGTGTGTGTGTTGAGGAAGCAGGCGCTAACACTGTTCTGCACTGAAAACCTGACTGTATTCTACCAGGTCTGGAATGAGCACTTTTAGAAAGAGCAAGAGCTGAGGAAGCGAGACCACTCTGAGGGAAGCAGAATGTCTAATCCAAGATCCTGGCTGGTGGTGATGTGTGCTGTTGTCCCCATGATCTGAGGTCACCATTGCCACAAAGCCAGTCACATTTTGTTCCCACTGGACCCATACCATCTAGCAAGTCAGGCATACCATACGGTGAGGGCTCTACATGCAGTCGCTGAAAGAATAGCAAGGATCACCATTGACTGAATGCTTAGCATGGGAGCAGTTTTCCAGCTTTGCGACAGCTGAGTGCATACTACTAGAATTTTTGTTTTCTGGAGAGCTATAAGATTTTTGACTCTATGTCAGAAGTCCGCAACTTCAGCTCTACTGGCATTTTGGACCAGGTGTTCAGTCCTCTGGTGTGGAAGGCTATGTTCCTGTTGAGGGCATTATCAGCAACTTGGCTACAGATAAGACCATACCTCTAAAGGTGACAATCTCAAATATCTCCAGAAACTGCCCAGTGTCCCTTGGAGACACAATTGCAGCATTCAAAGAAGCACTCCCTGAGCTTGCCAAGGTACGAGCCTTGATGGTCCACTTCAAACCCTTTACTTAGTCTTGACTTTAAAGCTGCCAAATAAGCATGTGACAGCCAAGATTCCATACAGGCTGACTGTGAGCCAGGTAGCATGCCATCATCTCATCTAGGTGTCAGTAGAGCTGAGCATGGGGATAGCTTCCTCTGAGACCAAAATCTGTAGGAGAATGATTTATAGGTCCCTTTATTTTTTTAAAAAAAAAGTTGGTACAAGTCTATCAACTACATTTCCAAAATTTTGCAGTTCTCAGAATGACACCTTAGCTTCCTGCTTAATAAGGCCCTATGTCTCTGTCCCATTTCTGGTATTAGTAATTAATGTTCCTTACAGACAAAAACAAAAACATCTATATTAAGTCAGTCCTGGTTTCCATGTGCAATTACTATAATATCCCCAAATGTTCTTAAAGTAGAGACAGAAATCATTGAAGAACAACATCCTAAAAATAGGAAACTTGCACAGGGCACTGCTGGACACGTTGCTAGGGAGCCTGTGCTCTCTGCTGACATTGTGAGCAAGGCAAACTACAGCCCACCCCAGTCACTCTGTCACGTGTGTGGTATTGTGATGAGAACCGGAGCCTTGTGCATATGAAGCAACAGTGCCACCGAGCTTTAATCCCAATCTCATTCACTAATTTGAGGCAGGGTATCAGTAAATTGCCAGACTAGCCCTAAACATGGGAGTCTCCTGCTTGAACTTCCTGAATGTATAGGATTACAGGCCTGTACCACCAGCACAGTCTCTCTTGTCCATGAGGTCTCATTTCAAATCCCGCTACCTTTTAGAATTTAGATGATGAAGCACCAAACCCTCACTTCCAGAGGTGGTAACACCCTAGGAACCATGGTACCAGAATTTTTATGGTGGTGCTCCCCAAAGCACCAAAATGATGTCTGAAATTATATCAGAGGGAGAACCCTTCCCAGGCCAGTGAGGTCGTGTACATTGCTGACTATATTAAGAAAAACCAGTTACTTCTCATGTATTTAAAAACTGTACAAAAATGACAAAAATTATTTTTATGAGACAGAGAGATGGCTCAGAGACGAAGGTATCTGTCACTGAGTCTGACATGACTTTGATCCCAAAACGCACATGGTGAAAGGAAGAAGAGAACCAACTCCTACAAGCTGTTCTCTGACATCCACGCCTGCACACACAGATTAATGACATTTAAATTTTTAAATTAGGTTACATATGTAAGAATCAATCCTTTACAACATAAATGCAGTTACACTGTGAGTAACCACTTGTCTTTTTATTTTAGCTGATACTTTGAAATATATTATATTTATGGAGTAGCATTTAAATGTTTAATGTTTTACAGTGGTCAAATTGGGGTAAATATATCTGTCTACTAAAAGTAAGCATTTCGTTATGGGGGAATCATTCAAAACCCTTCCTTGTTGTTCTGTAAAATGCATATACAGTGCCTTATGACTTCCTATAGACACGCCACTGTACATGGCACGTGATGTGTACACACGGACATTGGTGCAGCCTGAATTTCCATGCCAGTTCTGTCACTTTCTAGCTTAAATAATGGGACATCTTTGAAACTTGGTTGCTTTCATCCCCACCTGTAAGCTGGAAATAATAAAAGGACATAGGACCTCTGTCAAGGCTGTATGCATATAAAATACTTCAAGCAATGCTTGGAACACGGAGAAAACTCAATTAACACATTTATATATATATGTATACATACATACATACATTCTAGAACACATATACACAGATTGACGATTTGTATTTGAAATGGTATTCTAAGGCAGTGAGAATGTAAATAAATAGCCAAATCCTGGCATCAGGTAATAAAACGTGTACAGCACTTTCAGCAGAGCTGAAAGACTTACATTTTTATTATATTTTATAATGGACAGAAAAATGACAAAGAGTGTAAGGAAAGTCTCTTCGGCCTGTCATTATCAGAGTGAAACAGCCACCACTGTATCCAGTTCATCAACTGAGTGGGAATCTGTCACACTACGAAGTTTTCTTTTGCCATTTGGGGCAGAGCTTCACCATCTGAGATGGAGGAGGACCTGACGGCTGCAAGATAGCAATTTCAAGTGTGATAAGAGTTTAATTCAGTGCTATCCCACACCTCCCCATACGCCTGGGAGTGAATTTGTAGTACACCATTTCCTCTTCTCATTATGGTCTTTGTAAAAAATTTTTCATTCATTAAACCATCTGTGAAGGACTACTCTCCACCGTTGCATTAATTATGCTTTTACAGACTATTTATATTTGTCTTTAGTAACCTTAGAAACCCCAAATGAATATTTTAAGGAAAATTAAAGCATCAGATTCTCTATAGAAGAAATCAGTCTCTCCGTATGCTTTCCTGTTCCAATGACAGAAATAAGGCTTAAACGATGCTTATACAAAGATGATGTTTAATGTTAATTGTCCACTTGACAGAACCTGTCAAGATGGGTCTGGGCACACCTATAAGGGGTTCTCTTGATTGTACTAATTATGTGGGTTGGACCATGTCCCTGAGAATGGTATCCTGGGTGGCATAAAACAAAGCAAGCAAGCTGAGTACAGGTGTGCATTCGCTGCCCTCTGCTTGTTCCCAGTGATGTGCTGTGATGTGAGCAGCTGCCTTCAGCCCCTGCTGCCTCGGCTGCTCCATCATGATGGCCTGAGCATAGACCTGCGAGCAAGAATAGCCCCTTCCTCTCTTAAGCTCCTTTCGCCAGAATAGTTTGTCACAGACAACCAGCAGCTTATCCACAAAGCTCTAAAAGGTTTGCACAATGGCAGTACTGAAAAGGGAACTAAATCTTCTTGTCATGCTGTCCTGGACACTTTTATGTCAGCCTGACACTAGCTAGAGTCATCAGAGATAAGGGAGCCTCAACTGAGAAGATGCCTCAATGGATCAGGCTGTAGGCAAAGCTATAAAGTATTTTCTTATTTAGTGATTGGTTGGGGAGGGCCTACCTATCCCATTGTGGCGATGCCATCTCTGGGCCAGTGGTCCTGCATTTTATATATATATATATATATATATATATATATATATATATATATTGGACTGAGCAAGTCATGGAGAGCAAACCAGGAAGCAAGACCCCTTCCAGGCTTCTGAAACAGCTCCTGCTTCCAGGTTCCTGCCCTGTTTGAGTTCCTATCTTGACTTCCATAGATGATGAACAGCGATATGAAAGTGTAGTGGGAAGGAGGCCACTTGGTCATCCTGGCCGCCCGGCTAACTTAGACCCAAAATAATCACACAGGAACCATATTAATTAAATCACTGCTTGGCCCATTAGCTCTAGCTTCTTATTGACAAACTCTTACATCTTAATTTAACCCATTTCCATTAATCTGTGTATCACCATGAGGTCGTGGCCTACCAGCAAAGTTTCAGCACATCTATCTCTGGAGGCTCCATGGTGTCTCTCTGACTCCGCCCTCTTTCTTCCAGCACACAGCCTTGCTCTTCCCACCTAGTTCTGTTCTGCCATTGCCATAGGCTCAAAGCAGTTTCTTAATTCATTAACCAATAAAAGCAACACAGAGACAGAAAGACCTCCCACACCATGAAAGCATATGTCAAATTAACCCCTTCTTTCCCAAGCTGCTTTGGTCATGGTGTTTCATTGCAGCAATAGAAACTGTCACTAAGATACACACCAATAAGAGTATTTGGCTCCATCTGGGAGCACAGCTCTTCTGCAGATAGTCTTTGGGACACTGTTTAACCCAGATTTTTCCAGATCTTTTCACACCAGTGGCACACGTTTAAAGGATATACATTTCATTCCAAACCACATTCCCTCACAAGCACCAAGTCACATTTGAGATATTTCCATATCTCTTTGTAATACTGCACATCTGCCTTGAATGTTCTTCCTTATGTCATTGGCTCAACAAACCAGCACCTAAAATCTTCCTGAGCTCCAGCTCCACAAAAGACTTTTGAAGGTCTTGTCAAGTTGAGAGTGATTCTCCAAACCTCTGTGCTTGAGAATGCATTAATGTGTGTAGAGCTTGGTGGCCCAGAACCCATTGCATTGCCAGCAACCTATCATGTTCTCGGTCAACTTCACTACAACACAAGTTCCTATAAAAGTACTCAGGCCCCATTTACCTAACCTATCCTGAAATTGATGTGACGTGAGAGGTGGTTGTTAAGGAATTGCCTCCTTTACTGAGAACTGACTTGGTAGCCCCGTTTTCTGTTGTCGTTGATGATGTTTTTAACTTCATTCCATAACAGCTCCATGATGCACTGACAAACGGCCAAAATTTACATTTTAGTAACCATAGGCCACCTCCCAAGGATAAATATACAAAATTCAGATACAACTGATGAATAAAATTTATGATAGTCAACACCCACAAACTCTCTCTCTCTTCGTTTCTACTATGGTTTCAATCCCTGTGCTCCTGCCTCTGGCTGCTGTAATGGTCTTCCAGAATCTCTGAGTTCAAATCCACTCACTGGGTTATTAAAGCCCATGCACATTAATGCATTCCCAAGAGTCTGAAACTTGCAGCCTACCTACAAGAGCTGTCATCCTATGATTGTCTGTAATAATAATTTAAAAATATCAGTATTAATGAATTCTAAAACATTCAGAAAACTGCATTCTCACAGAGGACTGTCATAAAATTACCCATCTGCCTTTGCTTTCCTGTCAGTAACTTCGCCAACTGTTTAATTGTCACATGTCATGCAAAAACATCCTCGTAAACAACACATAAGCAAGAGCCTGGTCCAGAGATGGCATGTTACAGCATGAATGCAGGGAGAACGTAGTCATCTGACAGGAAAGGAATTGGGCTTGGCAGAGCATATATGATAGATACTGTAAGTAAATAATATAGCAGAATAGGGGTTTTCAACAAAACAGGAACTATCAAGTGAAAGTAATGCTTTTAGCTTGTATTGACAGACTTGTATTTCAACTATAAACCTACTTCTAGGGGCTGGAGAGATGGCTCAGTAGTTAAGAGAATTGCCTGCTCTTCTAAAGGTCCTGAGTTCAATTCCTGGCAACCACATGGTGGCTCACAACCATCTGTAATGAGATCTGGTGCCCTCTTCTGGCCTGCAGACATACACACAGACAGAATATTGTATACATAATAAATAAACAAATAAATATTTAAAAAATAAACCTACTTCTACTTAAAAGCAGTGTAAGTATTATTAGTCCAGAAAAAAAAATGTATTCTGTTTAAATAAATTTAACAAACAATGTAATAAATCAATTTAGGTATATAATCAAGTCAGCAAAATAGGTTTGTTCCAGACCTATTTATAATTCTAATATTCATATGGCTAAGACAGGAGGGTTGTGAAGGGCCACCCAGGGAAATACTGTATCAAAAAATTATAAAGTATATACAATGTAAGTATATGTGTGTGTGTGTGTGTATATATATATATATACGTATGTGTGTGTATATACGTATATACATACAATCATTTCATGCATTTCATCAAATCGTTAATGCCACATGCCTTCAAGTGGACCTTTGTCCATAAGTGGGAAGCTGTAACATGAGAGCCTGCTTGTTGGGGTGCCTGTCCTGCCTGGTTTCTGTCCTCCCACCAGGTCCCACAGCCATTTAGCCCCAAAGAAAATCACACAGAGGTCTACATAAGTTATAAACTGATTGGCCAATTAGCTCAGGCTTCTCATTAACTCTTATAACTTATATTAACCCATTATTCTTATCTATGTTAGCCACATGGCTCAGTTTCTTTTTCAGCGGGGCAGGTCACATCCTGATTCTTCGGTGTCTGGACAGGACTGGGGAGGAATGGGCTTCCTCCTTCACAGAATTCTCCTGTTCTCATTGACCCACCTCTACTTCCTGTCTGGTTTTCCCGCCTATACTTCCTGCCTGGTTACTGGCCAATAAGCATTTATTTAAAACATAATTGACAGAGTATAGACAATTCTCCCGCACCAGGAAGCAAAAGTTCAAAGTGTCCAAGAGCAGCTACAACATGCATATCTATTGCTCTTAAACTGTCTTATACTTTCTTGTCCAAGGTTTTTGTTTTCTTTTCCTAAATGGCATAATAAAATACAGAATAAATCTTAAGTAAGCAATAAAGCATAGAAAATTTTAAAACAAAACTCACACTTACAGTAAAATACACTATGATTAAGTCAAAATAGCACAAAACATGCAGCAACTCATTTTCTTTGCTACTTTTCCAATGAAGACTAGGTCAAGTGCATGGGAAAGGGTCTGTTTTAATATGATGAAGTTGTGTTTTTCAAAGGTCCGAGTTTAAGGAACTAAAATGCAGTCTCACTGATCAGTACACCAAACACACCTCTAGCCCAGATAGTTTTTCTAAGTTCTGAAAATAATGTGGCATAATGACCAACTGGGGGAGAACCATGATAATTTTTACTAAAATTCAACAGCTTAAAGGTTCAATAGACCAATGTACACTGGGGCACTGGGTAATGCCTCAGAAATTTGTGCACTGTGAGTACAATGGGAGGAAATGGGCAGATACTGGCAGGCTGTGTAGTATGACATTTCAAAATCACTATACTCTACTTGATTACCAGACATAACTGAACTTGTCTGAGTGTTCCCTGTGGTCTTTTCTACATTCCTCACTTCTGTATCATATACTCTGTCTCCAATTTCTAAGCACAAATCGTTAATGCCACATGCCTTCAAGAATCTGACTAGAAATCCTATCTACATTTCCCTTTCCAGCAGAATAGTCCAGACTTCATGTCTCAGCTGTAATGCAGCAATGGCCATCAGACTTCTCCATTCTGAAAACTATACTACTATGCAAAACACAGAAAGCAACCATTTTTAGACAGCACATGCCTGTGAATTTTGAAAGAACTCTGGCTTTCTGCCTAAGCACAGGAAGGTGCATGGAGCCGAAGAGAGAGAAATCTTTGCTGGTCAGACACAGGAGATAGATGTGCAGAAGCAGAGACTCAGATATCTGTACAGAGTTCCACAGGAACTCCATGAATTTCCCAAGTTCCACTAATGACAAAAGTGTACATGGAGACAGGGTAAAGTTATTTAATTGGCAGTGAGCAGCCTCTAGGGTAGTGGTTCTCAACCTTCCTAACGCTGTGACGCTTTAATACCACATGTCGTGGTGACCCCAACCATAAAATTATTTTGTTCCTATTCCAGAATTGTAATTTTGCTACTGTTATGAATGGTAATGTAATTATCTGTGTTTTCTGGTGGTCTTAGGTGACCCCTGTGAAAAAATCATCTGACCCCACAAAAGGGTTGCAACCCACAGGTTGAGAACCACTGTTTAGGGGGTGTTAGTTGAACAGGAATATTCCAGAGGTCACACAGTTCTGAGAGATTTAAGATTATAACCATTGATATTATAACCACAATCCACATCACAAAATCCCAGGAAGACCTTGTCATCAGACACCCAAGAGTAGGGCCACTACAAACCTTCCATCCTCCTTGATGACTATAAAACCAAGCCTGAGCAGAAAAAAATGACAGTCTCTCAGGGAATTTACTACCTATCCAGAAAAAAAAAGGCTCAGAGCTTTTTAAACCAAGGTAGAAAACTCTAATGGAGTGCAAATGGCCTACAATAACTAGAGCAACATTGGGGCGGGAAGTGGGAGGGAAGGAGAGAGGGAGGGAGGGAGAGAGGGAGGGAGGGAGGGAGGAGGACTTGGTTCATTTAAGGAAGTATGAGACCTGGTTTTAAGGTTTATTTATTCACCAGGGAAGTACTGTTCAGGATAGTTCAGTAAGATAGGAACAAAATCATCTTTAGACAGTCAAAAGATATTGATGGTAGCACCTGAGAATGTCATTATGCGAAGATGTTTAAAAAAAAATTCATGCTCAAAAATCAAATATCCATACTAAAATGTCCTAAATTTCATCTCATTTCACAAGAAAATAAATAAAATTGCATTACAGGCTTCACTATAAAAGATAAGAACCTTGAATTTTCTAGATAATACATTTGAGAACTTGGGATAAGCAACTATTTATTTGGTAGTGTGCAGAAAGTATCAACTCTAATATAAAAACAGACAAATTGGATTTCATTAAAATGAAAAGCACCTATTCATCAAGAGAAAATAGAGGCAGAATTGGATAATGCAGCACAAAACCAAAGAATGTCTAAGATTTCCAGGAGCCACCAGAAGCTGGGAAAAGGCCAAAAGACTTGTTCAGAGTGATCGATCATTTTCAATGCCTTGACTTCAGACATCTGTCCCTCAGAACAGTGAGAGTCAGACTGTTGCTTTCAGTTACTAAGCATAAGATAATCTGCTATAGAGGCCCAAGAAGCTAACTTGATTGACTCCTGTTTGTCAAAAAAAAACTTCATTAAGAAGATAAATGAAGGCTAGAGAAATGTCTCAGTGGGTAAAAGGTCCTGCTATGCAAGTGTGAGGCCCCGAGCCTGACTCCCCAGCACCCATGCAAATGTCGGAGTGATAACATACATGGGTGACCCCAACACTCCCACATGGGTGACCCCAGTACACACACAGGGAGATGGGAAGCAGAGGCGAGAAAATCCCCTGAATCTCTTAAGTCTGGAAGCCTGGCATAAGCAGCAACAAACAACATTTCTAATTCTTACCAAGAATTTCTAATTCTTTCGACCTATTTCTCAAGCAAAGCAGAAGGTGAGGATCCATACATGATGTTGACTTCTAACCTCCACATGCTTACACTAGCATTCACATACATACATACATCAAACACACAATTATTTTTAAAAAGAAGATAAATGAGAAAGTTTAAATATGAGATAATTTTTTGGAAATTCTGGGGAAAATATATAAAGAAGTCCTAAAATACAACAACAAATAAACAAAAAGCAAGTTAAAAAATTGAACAGGGCATGAAATATGCCTAAAAGGATGCATGTGCTTGTTAAACTGACTTGATGATATGAGTTCAATTCCCCAGGATCCCAAAGATGGAAGGAGAGAATCGATTCCCATAAATTATCCTATAACCTTTACACAAGCATGCATGCATGCCCACATACACATGAACATATGGAAGAAAAAACAAGGAACATACTTCAACTATAGGCACAGGTGATAGATATAAGCATAGAACCTTCCCCATAGGACTCTGGTAACACAGGAAATAAGACCAACAACTTACAAGTGCAATCTGTTAAAACTAAAAATATTCTGTATAGCACCAGTGTCAAGTGAAGAGAGAGCCCACAGAACGGAAGAGAATCTTTGTCAGCCACACATCTGACAGAGTTAAGTGCCTAGGCTACACAAAGAATTCAAAACCCTAAACATTATGAAAGCACGGCTCGGTTAAAAATGTACCATGGTACTGGGAAGAAATTCCTCGAAAGGAGAATTACAGGGACCTCAACAATGTTAGGACTTAACCTGCACCAAACTCTGCAGACTGCACCTCCAAAAGAAAGGGGGAAGATGAACAGAATTTTAAAAGTAAACACACAAAAAAGGGAGGAAAAACTCAAGAAACAAATTACCTGCAATGGCACACATCTCAACACAGAAAAAGAAACATGAAAAACCTAAACAGTATGTCTCTGCCACACAATATTAATCCCATAAAGACGGTGTCTAAGGAGAACAACTTGAAAAAAGTACCACTCAGGAAATGCAAAAGAATGATAATGAGTATGTTCAAACAACTCGAAGAAAGACATGAATATACTCCAAGAGAAGCAAAGAGATCAGTGAACTGAAGAACACAATTCAATAAGTAGAGACAGAGATAGAATTGCTTAAGGAGAGCCAAACTGAAATGACACTGGACATGAAAAACTCAAAGGAGCCGTATACAAACCTCAATGGAATACTTAATCAACCAACTGGATGATGCGGAAATCAGACTCTGGATGGAAGACAACACAGAGAAACTGATCACTTGGTAAATTTCAGTGCTAAAGTTAAAAGGAAACATGACTAGAAGTGAGACAGTGCTGCCACATCATAGAAGGACCCAAACTTTGGGTTGTAGACCTAAAAGGAGAACACTGTGTGAACAAGTAGAATATTTTCAAGAAAATCAAAGAAGAAAACCTACAGAAAGAAATGCCCATTCAGGGAAAGACACCTACAGGACTCCAAATAGACAGCACCAGAAAAGAAACTCCCCATGGCAAACAATAGTTAAAACATTAAAAACATAGAATAAATAAAACTTATGATAAATAAATATTAATTGCCACAACAGAGAATGGTCAAGTCACTTACAAAGACAGGTCCATCTGAATAATGCTTGATTACTCAAGAGAAACTTTAAAATCAGAAGAGTCTAAAAATATATTTCAAGTTCTGGAAAACAATTATCAACCTAGAATATAATATGCAGCAAAACTATGAGCAGAGTAAAGTAACATATGACCCTTAAGTCAGCTGTATAGAGGATACTGTAAGGAACAATTGGGTCTAACAAAAGGGATAAACACACAGAAGAGGTTACAGGGAATAATCTATTCTAGAAAAATCAAATGTAATATATGAAAACCAAACAAAGACCGTAAATAAGACACATTACTCAATAATAACTCTCCATGATAATGGTCTCAATCCACTGATAAAGAAACAGAGTATCAGATTGGATTCGAAAACAGGATCCATCTTTTTCTGCCTCCATGTAACATATCTCAGTGGCAAAGACAGACACCATCTTAAAGAAAAAGAAAAAGAAAATTGAGCCAAGAAACAAGCAGTCATCGCTATTCCAATGTCTTAACAAAATAGACTTCAAACCAAATCATTCATAACAGGTAGAGTTTCGCTTTATATTCATTAGAGGAAAAATCCAGCAAGAGATTATTACAATCCTAAATGTACAAACCAAACATAGGATACCCAGTTCATAAAAAGAAATACCATTAGATCTAAAGTCATCAGTCAACACTAGCACACTGGTAACAAGTGACTTAAATACTTCACTCTCACCAATAAATAGATCATCTGGACAAAAAATTACCAAATAAGCACTACAGTTAAATAAAGTCATAAGTCACACAGACCTACCAGACTTCTGTAGAACATTCTACTCCAACACTAAAGAACACACATTCTCAAGAGCTCATGGAACTTTCTCCAAAACCAACAACATATTAAAATACAAAGAAATATTACAAATATATGAGAACTAAAATAATGTCCTCCATTCTAGCTGACAGGCTGCTCCAGCAACCCACATCAGACCCTGTAATCTACAAGTCCAACTCCACCCCCAAAACCCCACCAATCCCCCAAGACCTCTGTGGCTCTCTGAAACACTGACAACAGTTACATAGAGTAGACCAAGAGAAGCTCCCCAAGACACAAACAGTGACTGCACCAATCAATCCAAGAGAGGAACCCTAAGACACAGACACCCACAGCAATTATTGAACGAAGAGCCAAAGACACTGCCTGCACCAATTGAAGTAAAATATGGGTAGATGACAATACAAGAATACATCCAACAACCTAAAGAGCAATATGGCACCACCAGAAACTAGTGATTCTACAACAGGAAGACCTGAACATACTAACCCAAAAGAATCAGAAGAAAACGACCTTAAAAATAACTTTATGAAGATGACAGAAACCCTTAAAGAGGAAATGAAAAATTCCTTTAAAGAAATGGAGGAAAAAACAAACAAAAATTTGGAAGAAATTAATAAATATCTTTTTTAAAACCAAGAAAAAGCAATCAAACAAGTGAAGGAAACAGTACAAGACTTGAAAATTGAAATAGAGGCAATAAAGAAAACACAAACTGAGGGAATCCTGGAAATAGAAAATCTGGGTAAATGAACAGGTTCTACAGATGCAAGCATAACCACAGAATAGAAGCAATGGAAGAGAGAATCTCGGGTGTTGAAGATACGAGGGAGAAAATGGTTTCATCAGTCAAAGAAAACATTAAAGGCAACAAAGTCATAACACAAAACATCCAGGAAATATGGGACACCATGAAAAGAACAAACCTAAAAATAATAGGTATAGAAGAAGGAAAAGAAAACCAGCTCAAAGGCACAGAAAATATATTCAATAAATCATAGAAGAAAATTTTCTCAACCTAAAGCAGGAATTGCCTATGAAGATACAAGAAGCTTACAGAATACCAAAGAGACAAGACCCCCCCAAAAAAGTTATCTCACTACATAATAATCAAAACACAAAATATACATAATAAAGAAAGAATATTAAGAGCTGCAAAGGAAAAAAGTCAAGTAACATATAAAGTCAGAGCCATCAGAATAACAACCAACTTCTCAATGGAGACTCTGAAAGCTAGAAGGTCCTGGACAGATATTATGCAGAGACCACAAATGACAACCCAGACTAATATACCCAGCAAAACTTTCAATCACCACAAATGGAGAAAACAAGATATTCCATGACAAAACCAAATTTAAGCAATACCTATCCACAAATCCAATGCTACATAAAGCACTATAAGAAAAACTCCAACCCAAACTTATGGGACACTATGAAAGCAGTACTAAGAGTAAAGATCATAGCACTAAATACCTACATAAAGACGTTGGAGAAATCCCACACACGCCAATTTAAAAAACACCTGAAAGTTCTAGAACAAAAAGAAGCAGACACACTGAGGAGGAGCAAATGCCAGGAAATGATCAAATTGAGGGCTGAAATCAGTAAAATAGAAACAAAGAGAACAATGCAAAGAATCAATGTAACAAACAGTTGGTTCTTAGAGAAAATAAAAAAGACAAACCTTTATCCAAGTTAACAAAAAAGGCAGAGAGAGAATATAGAAACTAACAAAATCAGAAATGAAAAGAGGGACATAACAACAGACACTGAGGAAATCCAGAGAATTATCAGATCATATTTCAAAAACCTGTACTCCAAAAAAGTGTAAAATTTAAAAGAAATGGATGATTTTCTTGATAGGGTCTATATGCTAAAATTGAATCAAGGCCAAATAAACAATTTAAATAAACCTATAACACGTAAGGAAATGGAAGCAGTCATAAAAAGTCTTCAAAAAAAAATTCCAGGACATGATGACTTCAGTAAAGAATTCTACCAGAATTTCGAAGAACTGATTCCAATACTCCTCAAACTGTTTCATACAATAGAAACAGAATGAACACTGCCAAACTCTTTTTACAAGGCTACAGTTACCCTGATACCCAAACAACACAAAAATGCAACAAAGAGAATTACAGACCAATCTCCCTCATGAAATTTGATGCAGACATACTCAATAAAATACTGGCAAACCAAATCCAAAAACACATCAAAAAAAAATCATTCACAATAACCAAACAGGCTTCATTCCAGAGATGCAGGTATGCTTCAACATACAGGAATCTATGAATGTAATCCACAATATAAATAAAATGAAAGAAAAGGCAACATGGCCATCTCATTAGATGCTGAAAAAGCCTTGAACAAAATTTAACACCCCTGTGTGATAAAGGTCTTGGAGAGATCAGGGGTACAAGGAACATATCTAAATATAATAAAAGCAATTTTCAGCAAGCCAACAGTCAACATCAAATTAAATGGAGAGAAATTCAGGTGATTGCACTAAAATAAGAAACAAGACAAGGCTGTCCACTCTCTCCATATCTATTCAATATACTACTTGAAGTTCTAGCTAAAGCAATAAGACAACATCAAATTGGAAAAGAAGAAGTCAAACTGTCGCTGTCTGCAGATGATGTGATGGTATACATAAGTGACCCAAAACTCTACCCAGGAACTCCTACAGCTGATAAACACCTTCAGTAATGTGTCAGTATACAAGACCAACTCAAAAAAAAAAATCAGTAGCTCTCCTATACACAAGTAATAAATGGGCTGAGAAGGGTGAAACATTACCTATCACAATAGCCACAATATAAAATATCTTCAGGCAACTCTGATCAAACAAGTGAAAGACCTGTATGACAAGAACTTTAAGTCTTTGAAGAAAGAAGTTGAAGATGATATTAGAAAATGGAAAAATCTCCCAAGCTCTTAGATAGGTAGAATCAAAATAGTAAAAATGGCAATCAGCAAAAGCAATCTACAGGTTCAAAGCAATCCCCATGAAAATTCCAACATAATTCTCCACAGATTTTGAAAGAAGAATACTAAACTTCATATTGGAAAAAAAACCAGAATAGCCAAAACAATCCTGTACAATAAAGTAATCAGCTTCCCTGGCTTCAAGCTCTAATATAGAGCTATATTAATGAAAACAGCTTGGTATTGGCATAAAAACAAACAGATGGATCAATAGAATAGAATCAAAGACCCCTGACGTTAATCTACACAACTATAAACACCTGAGTTTTGACAAAGAAGCCAAAACAGTACAATGGAAAAAGGAAAGCACATTTAACAAATGGAGTTGGCATAACTGGATGTCAACATGTAGAAGATTGTAAATAGATCTATATCTATTGCCACTCACAAACTCAAGTCCAAATTGATAAAGGACCTCAATATAAATCCAGTTACATTGAAGTTAATAAAAGAGAAAATCAAAGTAACCTTAAATGCATTGGCACAGGAGATAACTTCCTAAATATAACACTAGTAGCACAGACACTAAGAGCAACAATTAATAAGTGGGACCTCCTGAAACTGAAAAGCCTTCTGTAAGGCAAAGGACATGGCAAATAATGCAAAACAATAGCCCACTTAATGAGAAAAATTCTACACCAATCCCACATCTGACAGAGGGCTGATCTCCAAAATATATAAAGAACTCGAGAAATTAGACATCAAAATACAAAACAATTTATTAAAAAATCTGGGGTACAGAACAGAGAATTCTCAACAGAAGAATCTCAAACGGCCAAAAGGCATTTAAGGAATTGTTAAGCATCCTTAGCCACCAGAGAAATGCAAATCAAAATGTCTCTGAGATACCATCTTATACCTGTCAGAATAGTTAAAATCAAAAATATTGAGAATAGTTTATGTTGGAGAGGATACAGAGTCAGGCTATCACCGCTCAATTGCTGGTGAGAGTGCAAACTTGTACAGACACCTTGGAAATCAGGATGGCATTTTCTCAATAAATTGGAAATCACTCTACCTCAAGACCCAGAAATACCACTCTTGGGAATAGACCCACAGGATATTCAATTATTCAAGGATACCTGCTCAACAATGTTCATAGCAGCATTATTCATAATATCCAGAACTTGGAAACAACCTAGATGATCCTCAGCTGAAGATTGGATAAAGAAAAGGTGCTACATTTACACAATGAAGTACTACTCAGTTGTAAAAAAACAATGGCATCATGAAATTTGCAGGCAAATTGATAGAACTAGAAAAAAACATCCTGAGTGAGGTAACCTAGACTCAGAAAGATAAACACAGTATGTACTCACTCATAAGTGGATGTTAGGCATAAAGCAAAGAATAACCAGACTACAATCCACAGCACCAGAGAAGCTAGCCAACAAGGAAGACCTGAAGAGGAGCACATGGATCACTCTGGGAAGAGGAATTAGATGAGATCTCTTGGGTAAACTGGGGGCAAGAGAGGGAAGAAAAGGGGAGATGAGAACATGAGAGAACAGGGTGGTCAAGGGGAGAGGGACAGAGTGGGAGAATAAAGAAAGAGAGATCTGATATATAGAGAGAGCCACTACAGGGTTAGAGAGAAACTTGGTGCTAAGAAAATTTCCAAGAATCCACAGGTGGACCCCATCTAAGACTTCTAACAACAGTGGAGATGGTACCACTGTAGGATGACCCCATCTAAGACTTCTAACAATAGTGGAGACGGTACCACTGTAGGTTGACCCCATCTAAGACTTCTAACAACAGTGGAGACAGTGCCAGAACTGGCCTTTCCCTGTAATCAGATTGGTGAATATCCCAACTATCATCATAGAGCCTTCATCCAGTAGCTGCTGAAACCGGATGCAGAGATCCACAACCAAGCAACATGCCAAGCTCTGGGAATCCAATCAAAGAGAGGGAGGAGGGAATATATGAGCAATGGAGGTCAAGATCATGATGGAAAATCTACAGAGTCAGCTAAACCAAGCTTGTGGAAACTCATGAACTCTAGACCAACAGCTGTGGAGTCTTCATGGGACAGAAGTAGGTGCCCCATGTGGGAGACAGTGGTGGAGCTTGGACTATCTGAGTGTCCCCTCGCAGCAGCATGAGCTAGCTTGTTGGAGCCCATTCCCTGTGGTGGGATGCCATGCTCAGCCTTAATGCAGGGGGAGGGGCTTGGTCGTGCCCCAACATAATGTGCCAGACTTTGTTGAGTCCCCAGGGAGGTCCTTACAGGTAGGGAGGAGTGGACGGGGAGTGGGCTGGGTGGGAGGGAATACTGGGGTTGGAATGTAAAATGAAATAAAAATAAAATAATAAATAAATTTTAAAAATCAGCAATGTAATAACATGCCCAAATTCCTTGGATAAACAAGTAAAGCCAACAAATCAAGACAGTAGATGAGAAGAAATAATAAAAATCAGGGCTGAAACTAATGAAATAGAAATGAAAATAAATCAACACAAAGAATCAAAATAAAAAGGAAGACTTGGTTCTTTGAAAATATTGGTAAACCTTTAGCCAAATTAATCAAAAGAAAAAGGGAGAAAAGATCCAAATTAATAATATTAGAGATAGAAATGACGACAGTACAACAAGCACTGAGGAACTTCAGAGATTCATAAGGACCACCCTGAAATATTTTTAACTGGAGCATTTTCAAGATACATATGGCATATCAAAGTTAAATCAAGATGGAGAAAGTAATTTGAATAAACCTATAACATCCAGTAAGATAGAACCAGTGTTTTTAAAAAATAAATAAGGATTTAAAAAAAATCCAGAGCCACATGGAATCATCAGAGAAATCTACCTTCAAGAAGGACTAGCATCAATGTGCCTCAAGTTATTCCATAAAACACAACAGGAAGAGCCTCTTCCCAAATGCTATTTTGAAGCTAGTATTACCCTGATATCAAACCATAGACAAAGATCCAACATAAAAAAAGAATACTAGTCCAATCTCCCTAATGAACATAGCTGTAAAATTTCTCAATAAAATACTTGCAAACAATTAAAAAGGACATTGGAAAAAGATTCTCCATGATCAAAGCAAATTATTAATCACAGAAATGAAGGAAATGTTTTCATATTAGTAAGTCAATACATGTAACCTACCACATAAATTGATTCAAGGACAGAAATCCCATGATCATCTCTTTAGATGAAGAAAAGAAGTACAGACCAATCTCACTCATGAACACTGAGGTAAAAATACTCAATGAAATACTGGCAAAAAGCATCCAGGAACACATCAGAAAAAATCATCCACCGTGATCAAGTAGGCTTCTTCTGAGAGATGCAGAGATGGTTTGACAAAAATCTGTCAATGTAATCCACCATATAAACAAACTGAAAAAAAACACATGATCATCTCATTAGATGTTGAAAAAGTCTTTGACAATATCCAAAACCCCTTCATACTGAAGGTGTTGGAGAAAGCAGGGATACAAGGAATATAGCATACGTAATAAAGGCAATATACAGCAAGTTAACAGCCAACATCAAACTAAATGGAGAGAAACTAAAAGCAATTCCACTGAAATCAGGAACAAGGCAAGGTTGTCCACTCTCTCTATATCTATTCAACATAGTACTTGAAGTTCTAGCTAGAGCAATAAAACAACAAAAAGAAATCAAGGGTATACAAATCAGAAAAGAAGTCAAAGTCTATTTGCTGATGATATGATAGTTTATATAAGTGACCCCAAAAAATTCTACCAAGGAACTACTACAACTCATAAATACCTTCAGTAATGTAGCAGGATACAAGATTAACTTTAAAAAAAAAAGTAGCTCTCCTTTATACAGATGATAAATGGGTTGAGAAAGAAATCAGAAAAACATCACCCTTCACAAGAGCCACAAAGAACATAAAATACCTTGGAACAACTCTAATCAAACAAGTGGAAGACCTGTATGAAAAGAACTTAAAATCCTTGAAGAAAGAAATTGAAGAAGACACCAGAAAATGGAAAGATCTACCAAGCACTAGGTAGATAGAATTAACATCATAAAAATGGCAATCTTACCAAAAGCAATCTACAGATTTAATGCAATGCCCATCAAAATCACAGTAAAAGTCTTCACAGACTTTGAAATAACAATACTCAACTTCATATGGAAAAGCAAAACACCCAGGATGGTCAAAACATTCCTGTACAATAAAGGAATTTTTGGAGGCATCACAATCCCTACTTCAAACTCTGCTACAGAGCTACAGTACTGCAAACAGCCTGGTCTGGGCATAAAAGCAGACAGGGGGACCAATGGAATGAAATCAAAGACCCGAATATCAATCCACAATACCTACGAACAACTGATTTTTGACAAGAAGCAAAAGATATAAAATGTAAAAAAAAAAAAAACAAAGAATATTCAACAAATGGTGCTGGCATAACTAGATATCAACATGTAGAAGAATGAAAATAGATCCATATCTATCGCCATACACAAAACTCAAGTACAAAAGGATCAAAGACCTCAACATAAAACAAACCACACTGAACCTCATAGAAGGGAAAGTGGGAAGTACACTTGAACGCATTGGCACAGGGAACCACTTCCTAAATATAACTCCAGTAGCACAAACACTGAGAGAAACAATTAATAAATGGGACCTTCTAAAACTGAGAAGTTTCTGTAAAGCAAAGGTCACAGTCAACAAGACAAAAGGGAAACTTACAAAATGGGAAAAGATCTTCACCAAATCCACATTGGGCAGAGGACTGATGGCCAAATTATACAAAGAACTCAAGAAACTGATCATCCAAAGAACAAATAATCCAATAAAAAATGGGGTATAGACCTAAACTCTCAACAGACGAATCTTAAATGGCTGAAAGACACTTAAGGAAATGTTCAACATCCTTAGTCATCAGAGAAATGCAAAACAGAACAACTTTGAGATTCCATTTTACACCTGTAAGAATGGCCAAGATAAAAAACACTAATGACAACTTATGCTGGAGAGGTTGTGGGGTAAAGGGAACACTCCTGCACTGCTGGGGGGAATGCAAACTGGTACAGCCGCGCTGGAAATCAGTATGGTGTAGTAAGGAGCTGCTTGTAGAAGGAGACTGCTTGTTCATCCTGGCCACCAAGAACCAAAATAACCACACAGAAACTATATTATTTAAATCACTGCTTGGCCCATTAGCTCTAGCTTCTTATTGGCTGACTCTTACATATTAATTTAACCCATCTCCATTAATCTGTGTATCTCCACGTGGCTGTGGCTTACCGGCTAACGTTCTGTCTGGCTCTGGCGGCACTACATGGCTTCTCTCTGACTCTGCCTCCTTTCTCCCAGCATCAGCTTAGTTTTCCCCACCTAACTTTATTCCCCTATAGCTGTTATAGGCCCAAAGCAGTTCCTTTATTTATCAATGGTAATCACAGCATACAGAGGGAAATCCCACATCATTATGGCGATTTCTCAGAAAATTAGGAAACAACCTACCTCAAGACCCAGCAATACCACTTTTGGGTATATATCCAAAGGATGCTTAATCGTGCCACAAGGACATGTGCTCAACTATGTTCATAACAGCTTTGTTTGTCATAGCCAGGACCTGGAAACAACCTAAATGCCCCTCTGTCAAAGAATGAATAAAGAAAATGTGGTACATTTACACAATGGAGTACTACACAGCAGAAAAATATAACATCTTGAAACTTGCGGGCAAATGGATGGATCTAGAAAACATATTAAGTGTGGTAACCCAGACCCAGAAAGACAAATATCATAGGTACTCACTCATAAGTGGCTTTTAGAAATGAAGTAAGGGAAAAGAAGCCTACAATTCACAACCCCAGAGAACCTAGACAACAAAGAAGACACTAAGGGAGAAAAACATGGATCTAATCTACATGGGAAGTGGAAAAAGACAAGATCTCCTGAGTAAATTGGCAGCATGGGGATCATGGGAGGGGGTAAAAAGGGAGGGAGGAGGTATGGGAGTAATATATATATATATTCGCTTAAAAACTCAATGAGAATTCCCCTAAAGCTCAAAAAACATATTCAGCAAAGTATCAGGATACAAAATTAATACATGAAAATTGTAGCCTTCCTGTATACCAATGACAAAGAACATAATAAGAAATCAGGAAAATAATTGCATTTACAATATAGCCTCAAAATATAAATAAAATAGGGGTTGGAGAGGTGGCTCAATGTTTAAAAGAATAGGCTGCTCTTCCAGAGGACCTGGATTTAGTTTGTAGCGTCCACACTCCAGCTTACAACCATCTGTAACTCCAATTCCAGAGGACTTGATCCTGTCTTCTGTCCTTTGTGGGCTCAAGGAACACTGTTAGTGCACAGACATAGATGTAGGCAAAGGACCCATGCCCACAAAAGCAAATTTTAATGTGTTTTTAAATAAATAAATAAACAAAACATATACAGTTCACAGATGAGGGGGGTAACCTGAACAATATGTGAAGAAGTTTTATGACACCTGATTAGTTTGTGGGCTGGCTAAAATATATTTCTTTCAGAAGGGGAGTGTCTCACATGCATGTGAGATTTGTGCCCAGAAAACGTGGGCTTTTACATGAAAATTGGAGTGCTAGTCACAGGTTATATCCCTGTGTGTTATTGATCAGTTAGACACCAAAAGTTCCCAAATCAATACAAGCCACTGCCATTGTTCTTGGTTGTTCACCTTAACTAGATAGTTTGATTCTGAGGATAGCACACACTTTGGTTGGAGGACATGGGAATAATCCTGAACTGACCAGGAAGCTCTCACCCTTCTGACTAGCTTCTGTGGTGCTATAATGTGGTATACAGGCAGCTGGGGCACAAATTACATCAGTGGTCTAATCCTGTATTGGACCCTACATAAGATGTGCCACATACATGTGCCTGTGCAATAGTGGCAAGACTGTTTGTGGGCGTAAACAACTACTCTCTTGACAGGGCCTCAAACTCATACCTGTAACTGCTAACATGGTCAGAACCCATACTAGGGAAATCATAGTCTCTAAAGGAAAACTTACTGATATTGTTTTTGCTAAATGTTGCTAAACTGCTTTCTAAATATTTATGTTTATATCCATAGATCTGTGTTATTCTCAACCTTGATGAGAAATCAAGCCCCCACATCAGCCCACCCAGCACACCGACTGTTGCAGCCCAGGAAATACTGTGGACAAGCTGAAGAATGCGGAGAAGGGTTGTGAAATGCCCCCCATTGGCTATTGCACATATGAACTCGCAGCAGCTGTAGCTATCTGCTCAAATCAACCGAGTTAAAATTTCTCTCATGAAGTGTGAAAAGGCTTCTGATGCCCTACTCTTTAGCTCAGCAACTGTTGGCAACTGATAGTTGCTGAGGAAACAAGATTAACTTCCTTGGAGGGATGGCGATCTGTAGGTTGCCCTTGCTCCATCAAATGACCCCAAACCCATGGGCCTAAGGACAGCAATATTCTGAGTGGGTTATTTAAAAAAGTAGAGAGAGAGGATTTGAAGTTGAGATTGAAATGTGTTGGTGGGTATCAGAGAGGTTGGAAGGAGGGGGTCAAAAGTAGATATGACCAAGATACATTGTATACGTGTATAAATTTTCAAATAATATAAAAAGTCTTTTTGATAACCCATTAAGCCCAGTTTGTACTGTTCATATGTACATGCCTATGGGGCCATCCACCCCTCCATGAGGAACCTACCATGACCATATTCTCAATTAGGAATTATTCTTCCTCCCTAGGAGGCCTGAAGATCATTAAAAAGATGAAGTTAGTGGGGTATTGGAAGGGACATGGGTGGGATTGGAAGGAGGAAATGGATGGATAGTCTTGAAATTTCATTGTATACATGTATGAAATTCTCAAAATTTAAAAAATATTTAATAAGAATTTAAAATGTAAATGAGAGTAAATGTCCTAGAAAGACTTGTTGGGTAATGTTCATAGCAGCTTGAATCAGAATAATTCAATCACAATAACATCAAAGGGAATTTGGACACAAAACAATAACACACTAGATGACTCCATTTGTAAAAATGTACAATGGGCAAATCTAAGCCATTGCCACATAAACCAGGCCTGTCTCAAAGGTGGGGAGGTGGAAGAGTCCTGGCAGGTGTCACATGGGGAGTGGATGGAGGATATATTACTTTTTTATTTTTTGGTTTTTCAAGACAGGGTTTCTATAGCTTTGGAACTAGCTCTTGTAGACCAGGCTGGCCTTGAAATGACAGATATCTGCCTGCCTCTGTCTCCTGAATGCAATGGAGAATGTTTTAAAGAGGACAGCTAGAGTCCCTGGACTGATGCAATAAAGCACTCATAGGTGGAGCTGTGTGCCCAGATTACACTGCATACAGGCCACAATGTGCAGAATTTTTTCCAAGCATAAATACAAGTCTATTCTGCTCTTTCAAAACATTTTCATTGATATTTTAATGTTTTTAATTGAAAGACAATTACGTCTTAAACCACTGATTTAGTAGGAAACATCACTTGTAAAGTCTGGACAACAGCAAGCCTCCTTTGTTTTCCTTCTGTTTGCAACAAACAGTGCCACAGAAGTGTTTATCCATGTGTACAACTGAGAGGAAAGGAATTTGCTTTTCAATTTTTTGAAATTTATCTAATTGTTTTATGCATGTGGGTGTTTGGCCTGCATGTATGTTTATGCATCATCTGCATGCCCCTGCCCTGGGGTGGCCAGCAAGGGGAACTGGATGCTTTAGAAATGGAGTTACTGACAGTTGTGAGCCACTGTGTGGGTGCTGAGAACTAAACCTAGGTCCTCGGTTAGAGCAGCCAGGGTTCTTGACCCTGAGCCATATCTCAAGACAATAAAGGGTGTAGTTTTAGCATTATAAATGACAATTATTCTATTTCTCAGCCTGGCAAGCCATAAATTGTCACACACTTCCAGTTCATCTCTTACTGAATATGTGTTGGCTTCATTTTCTGCACTTCCAATTAAAAAGTGAAACCGAGAGTTCCCAAACTCTCAGTAGAGTAATCGTGGTTAAGTAAAACAGACTCCAAATAGTGTGTTAAAGTATTCATTTCCCTGATATATCTTTGTCTATGCCTTTTCCCTACCACAGATGAGTGTATGTAAAACAGCAGGGAGCACTCACTGAGCACAACCTTTCCTAGTCACATGACTCCCAACTTAAAGTGCACCAAGCACATGGCATGGGACACAGGCAGACAGCACTTAAAACTCCACTCTTCAATACAGGACAATAAAACAGATGTTGTGGTGGTTGGTGTCCAGGTCGGTGTGTTAGTCACATGAATTATTAAGCATCAAATACAAAATTAGGCTTCAGCTCCCCATTTACTGAGCCACATTTCAAATGCTTCCCAGCCACATGGGGCTAGTGAGCTAATACACTGGATTGGACATTTCCGCCACTTCATTCTATTGGCCATCCCTAGTCTAGAGAAAGCACTGGGGCAGAAGGTATTCCTATAAGAAAACATAAGACGTGCTCTTTAAATTAGCAGAAGCTCAATTGAAGTAAAGTAAATAAGGAGCATTTAAGATTAAGTTTGTAGAACAGATTACACACACACACACGCAAACACTCAGGAATACAGACCACCTCAACACAGAAAAGCCAAGATTATTATTATCTCCATGGAAATGTGCGAATTCTCACCTGAAGAGCTTGAAGCCGCAACACTCAACCTGCTCCACTTTAGAAAAAAGCCATTGGGCTGAGATAGATTTCTTTTTTTGACTGCATTGGGCGGTCTCTATTTACGTGAGGGGTTAAGCCCAGAAAGCAGTTCAAATTCACTAACCTAGAACAGAAGATGTCTTGAGCTTCATTTTAAGGCAGTGCTTACTCTGGTTTTATCAATTGACAGTGCAATGAAAATAGACTTAGGACATTTGTGCCAGGAACACCAATCACCATATGAGCTAACACTCAGAATAGGTCCCTTGAAGTGTGCTCATGGATATGGCTTACAGCCATTCAAGGGACAACTTATTTCTCAAAGGTCTGTAAACAGTGCTCATATAGCACCTGTGGTCCATTACATCAGCACATAGTGAGAGGTCACTCACTCCCAAAGACAACAAGAGTCTTGGGCCACGCTGTTAACAATGCTTTCACATTAAGGAAAAGTCTCAACATTGCCAGGGAAGCATGGCATCAGCATCGACACAGACATTCTCTGTTTGTTTATTCGTTCACTCATCCATCCAAGAGTCTTGACTCTGCTGATGGAAACATCTTTAGTCTAATCACACTGAAACGTGCCAAGATAATCTTCAGTTTGCAGCTCACTAGCAATGCTGATCAGCACGGCTCCTCTGGATCTGGTCTCTGTCTGTCACGCTGGCACATCACTGTGTGGATCTGGTCACCCGTCACGCTGGCACATCACCGCTGCTGCAGCCCTTTGCATCCCACATTGCTGCAGTAATAGAGCAGCCTGGGTTCCAGTGAATGGATCCTAAGTTTTCTTCCACATTCCTGCATCAATCCAATCAGCTTAAGTGTTGCACTAATTTATTCTAAGCAAGAGAACCCATTTGAGATGATCGACACAAAATAAATTCTTTTTTTTTTTTTTTTTTACTGTTTTCACAGGCTAGCCGGAAGCATCTGTGATTCATCATGCAAGTATTTACTTGGGTTTTTTAAAAAACTTTTAAAATGATCTTTCAATTTCTATCTGGGCTTTCTCTATATATGTTTTCTACAAATTTTTAAATGTTATATTACTTTTTAGACACAAAACCATCAATCCATGTACCACAACTTATAAATGTTATGAACCCACTATCAGTCACAGGTCTAGGTTATTTTTAATGCCTTTTAAATCCCAGAATATGCTGCTGGGCTGTTGAACTGTTACAGAGAGCAAGTGATCATTGATTACCTAAAAAGGTTTTCACCCTGACATGAGAACTCGGGGTATCATACAACAGTCTGTGACATGAGAACTAGGGGTGTCATACAACAAACAGTCTGTGACATGAGAACTCAGGTGTCATACAACAGTCTGTGACATGAGAACTCGGGTGTCATACAACAGTCTGTGTCATGAGAACTCGGGGTGTCATACAACAAACAGTCTGTGACATGAGAACTCAGGTGTCATACAACAGTCTGTGACATGAGAACTCGGGGTATCATACAACAGTCTGTGACATGAGAACTCGGGGTGTCATACAATAGTCTGTGACATGAGAACTCAGGGTGTCATACAACAGTCTGTGACATGAGAACTCAGGGTGTCATACAACAGTCTGTGACATGAGAACTCGGGTGTCATACAACAGTCTGTGTCATGAGAACTCGGGTGTCATACAACAATCTGTGACATGAGAACTCGGGTGTCATACAACAGTCTGTGACATGAGAACTCGGGGTGTCATACAACAAACAGTCTGTGACATGAGAACTCGGGGTGTCATACAACAGTCTGTGACATGAGAACTCGGGGTGTCATACAACAGTCTGTGACATGAGAACTCGGGGTGTCATACAACAAACAGTCTGTGACATGAGAACTCAGGTGTCATACAACAGTCTGTGACATGAGAACTTGGGGTATCATACAACAGTCTGTGACATGAGAACTCGGGGTGTCATACAACAGTCTGTGTCATGAGAACTCAGGGTGTCATACAACAGTCTGTGACATGAGAACTCGGGTGTCATACAACAGTCTGTGCTTCCATCAGCTAATGGTGTTAGGACAGAAAATGAACCCAAGGGCCTTGCATGCTGGCAAGTGTGCTGCACTGAGCTACATTGGTAGCCTTTATTATTATTTTTGAGACAGTCTTGCAATATAACTCAGCCTAGCCTGGAACTCCAGCTCTTCCTGCCTTCCTTTCTCAGCTGCAGGGATTACAGGTTGTCCATAATATACTTTAAAGACATGTGATGCTGATAGACCTTTAAATATAATTATCTACTATTTTACATACCTAGAACATTATGTCCTCACTGAAAATAGAAAAGTGGTAACAATTTCACAGAACTTAATCCTTAATAAATGAAGATAAGTCGTATTTTCTTAAAGGAGCAAAGTGAAGAACTGAGGACTGAGATTACACAGTCATTGTTATCAGTGTTGGGCGGCAGTGTGGTTACTTGTGCTATGCCAAGGCCATCAGTACAGAGAGGGCACAAAGAGGGTTAAAAGTGGAATATTTAAAACCTCATTCTCATACTGAAATAAGAGTATTACATTATTTTCTTACATGTGTTTTACACCTATTAAAGTCTATCTTCCAAACTAAAATATAAGAAGTATGAGGATCATATATCCTATTATAATTTATAGTTTATCTCCACTGAGACTAATACAGTCAATTTAACACAGTGGATTATTTCTACTTGCTTATGTGTAACAACAGGGATAATATTTTACAAATTAGGAATGTTCCTTCCTTACTGTATCCAGCTTGCTTGTCTAAGAATCCTCCTGTCTGAGCAGAAGACCAGCTTGGTGCAGATGAATGTGAAGAAAAAGGCCATGGTAATATTCAACTTCTAGAATTCAAAAGATGAGTTTTTCCTAAGACCACAGCCATGTGAAGCTGCTGCTACTTCTAGAGAGGATTCATTAATTTCTCAGTCTCTTCTTCCCATACAGGAGGCATTATGGCCAGGCTTGTTACATGTGTCTCAAGGAGTTCTTAGCAGTGTGTGAGGCACCTTTTCTATGATAAGAGGGCAAGACAGAAACAAGAACATAAAATGCTACTAGTCTTTCAAATCCCATTTATTAGAGTGTCGTGGTAAGAAAATAAAAAGGAGAAGTAAAGTGGAGAGAGGGAGATTTGGGGCTGCAAAGATGGCTCAGAGGGTAAATATATTCCCCACCAAGACTGACCACCTGAATTTGACATGAAGAAGCTCACGTAGTGGAAAATACAACAGATTCTGTCCTCTAGTCTTCACAGGTGATCCAGGGCACTGTTGTGAGTTTCTCAGTCCCAATAGATAGATAGATAGATAGATAGATAGATAGATAGATAGATAGATAGATAGATAGATAGATAGATAGATAGATAGATAGATAGATAGATGCCTTTTAAAGGGGGATTTTCCTTTCCTGGAGTCTTGATTTGGGGAATAGAAAAACTGCATAGATAAGTGAGGGCAAAGAGGCAGAGGAAGACTGACGCCCATTCCCAGCTTGAACTCAAGGAGATGAGGGCTTGAGGGCAGCACAGTATACAACAAGGAGAGCCGCGCCAAAGTAACTCCAAAGCCAGCAGGCCGAGGACAGGAAACACTACGCTCTTGCTCTAAGGTCTGGCTGGGCGCCTTGGCAGAGAAGGAGACTCATGAAGGACGGTGAAGTGGAGCCAGCCACTCCAGCTAGGCTCCCACAGGAGTGGCAACCAGCCACAGAAAGCTCTGGAACATCAGCAGGATTTGGGATGAGTCAGATGGACAGGAGATACCACAGATTCTGGTCAGGCTAGCAGGAGGCCAGTGTACACGGGATAGCACAGGCTTGATCTAAAAGTATAAACAGAACACACAGCAGCAAGTGTGTGTCGGACATCCCCCAGAGCGCAGCAGAGGCAGACATAGGACACTGGCTCTTCCTTTTCTCTGGGACTCACAGAAACAAGACAGCCCTCTAAATGTCTCAAGTTATCCCTCAGGGTATGTGGTCATCAAAGCCATACTCCTGTCTTCGTGACTCATAATCTTAGGGGAAAAATACATAGGAAGTCAAGACTATCTGGCAAATTATTTTATTTTCTTGAATATTCTGATTACTGCTTTCCAAATAAGAAGAGCTAATACTTTAAACAGCCGGCATTGAACAAAAGTTGATTTGTGTGAACAGACTTCAATAATGCCATAAGGTATCATGACAAGCTGCTAGCACCCCACGGTCTAATCTGTCTCCACACAGGTCAATATGAATCTAAGCAGCCCTGAGGCATGCCTAACTCTCCACACCCTCCCACCTCAATGTTCAACAATTCAGTCCAATTCCAGGAAATTATGTCTGTCATTTGCCTGGACTATGGAAGCCATGGCATTCCATAACTTATTACTATTTGAGTCTGTTTCTTTCCGTTACATTTCCACATCAAGGGGAAAAAAAGACTTCACAAGTCAAGGAGTTTGAGGGGTTTTTAAAGATTAAGTGGATATAATATTTTTGGAGTGAGACAAGACAACGTGAACTCCATCAAGATTAAATATACCTGCTCATCAAAGAACTCTATCAAGGAAATGAATAGACACGGTGCTGACTAGAAGACAAAGCCCTCAAAATTAATTTCTAGCAAGGGACTTATATCTCCAATATATGAAGAAATACTAAAAACCAACAATAAAGTGATGAAAAATTCCTTTTCATAACCACTGTACAATTATTTCTCAGAAAAGAAAATATGTGAGTCAGTTGAGTACAGCATGAGATATCAAAAAACGCAAATGAAACCCATAATGAGCGGCCTCTCACACCTACCGAAGCAGATGCAATCAAGGACCAGCACACAGACCTTCACTGAGTGTATGTGATGTCCACATGTGTGAGTGTGGCACAGACGCATACAAAATGTCAATCTCTGTGACTAACCACCTGAAGCTTCCTTTAATTATTAGATAAACATCTACCTAGAAACTTAGGAACTAATGCCCCAAATATGACGATATTGTATGTACAATCATCAAAATGCATCAAAGTAAGTATGAAAGGCTTATGCATTAAATTTAATTATACTGTGATGAAAATAGATATAAATTAAAATAGTTTTATAAGGACAGTGGTAATTTTGAGAGCCAAACTACTAATTTAGCAGAGCTGTAATCATTATTAATGATAAAATAATGGACATTTACAAATAATTACAAAACTTTAAAATGAGTCAAGCAGAAATGGAAATCTGAAAATGGGGTAAAGTTAGAAAGGAGACCAAGGATGTCTTTTATGCATTTATTGGTACTTAGAAAATGAAAAAAGAGAGACACTTCAAAAATATTTTGTTTTTCTCTACAGTCATAATATAGCAATGACTTGCTTAATGACTTGTTACTTATAATTATTCCTGCAATTTAGTTTTTAAAGATAAGATTCAATTAAGCTTGAACCATAATGTATCAAAAAAGAGATAATTGGGTCTGAGATGACGGCTCAGTAGGAAACGTCCTTGCTGTGTCAGCATAAGGACCTAGGTTTGGATTCCCAGCACCAAAGTAAAACACAGGTTACAAGGCAGCTGTTCTCTTGGTACTGGGAAGGCAGAGACAGGAGGGCGCTTGAGGTTGCTAGCCAGGCAGACTAGCCAATCGGCAAGCCAATCAGTGAGAGATCCCTCTCAGAAAAGAAAGATGAAGAACAGTTGAGGAAAATACCTAACATTAACTTCAGGCCTCCACAAATACGTGCACTCACACCCAAACACACTCTTGCACACACACAAACACTCACACACACGTGCACACATACAAAAGAAGAGATTACTCCATACTGCAATATTCTATTCCACAAATAAATGATGTCAGTATCATACTAAACCAACTGAATAAGTCTAGGTGAGGAGCGGTATAAGCAGCTCCAAGGAGTCACTGCAAAATCTGCCAGACAGAAAACAAAGCAAACAGCAGTAAAGGAACAAATAAGTTAAAATTGTATCCTTAAAGTCCTTCAGTGCCATTAAATGGCACTTGCTCCTACAGGGAGTCTGGAACCACGGCTGACAAAAACATGGACATTGATCATAAAGAAAACTAGTGAAGATTTCCGGAAGCATTGCATACAAGGCACAGAGAAAACAAGCAATCCAGATAAAGAAATTAGAAAATATGGGGGAATATGATTTAGCTTCAGGACCAATCATGAGGATATAGGAGTATAAAAATGACACATAAAATATTTACATCTATATGAATCTATTTTCATAATAATAAAATTAAACTAGAAAGCTATACATACTATCTTCCAAGTAACACAACACTTTTACTTTATCCAAGGAACCAACAAAATCATCCTAGACAGCTATTATTTGTAGCATAAACACCCCAACCCTGGGGAGCACATTACTGGGGAGCACATTACTAGCCTTCCATGGACAGTCTGCAGTAGCTGATTGGCTCAGTCTTCCAGGCTCACCCACCTTTTGCATCATAAGTCACAAGGAGAAATAAATTTACACTGTAAGGAAAGATAAACAGCTAAATATCAAAAGAAACTTAGTAAGAACTTTGGTGAAGGATTTTTCTTTCAGAATAATGATTAGACACCAACATACTAAAACTTGGGGAAGCCAAAGTTCATGACTGCCTGGAAATGACAAGATATCCAAATGTAAATGTATAACTGGAGTCCTGGGAATGCAGTTAAGGACAAGAAGCTTTCTTAGTATGTGTTGAGTTCCAGGTTCTGACCCACATCATGGCATAATAGATGGTTTGTAAGATATAGTCAGATAGATCAGAGGAGAGAGAGAGAGAGAGAGAGAGAGAGAGAGAGAGAGAGAGAGAGAGAGAGAGGAGAAGATAGATGACTGCCATTTACAGGATCTTTTCAGCATGCTGTTTTTCATGTAACTACCACTTTTCCCTTTTCTTCGTGTGTGTGTTTGTGTGTATAAGATGTATATGGGAAGATGGCTCACTATCTTGCCAGCTCCTATTTTCACTTATTAATCATTTGTTGATATACATTGGAGCTGCAGGTGGATCTAAATAATAGCTCCAAACAAAGGAGAATCCTGAAATACCTAACAAAAAGACCTTGCTCTAGCAGGGACCAACACAGAATGGCTGACTCACTCTTATGGGGGGGCAGCATGCCCCCATAAGTACAAAGTACATAACTACAAAGACCTGTGGGCACGGATCTGCCCCAGAGACGGTGGGCTTTAGCTCTCTGCACCCTGCATAGGGAACACTGCATCTGGTGTGTGGCATCTTCTGCCACAGCTTGCCCTTCCTCAATACCTACAAAGCCACAGGGACAGATTTTGCCCTTCAGAAACATTCTGATCCTTTGTTTGGCAGCAACTTCTGTTCTGTCTTCTCTAATTAAAACCAAGTCTCACTGAAGAAAGAACATTTATTTCACACTTCCCATGACCTCACTCATATTTTTATAGATTTATTTTAGCTGAATCTTGTGTATTTAATCCACTAAAATATCGCTGTGAATACGGGCAAAGAATTTGATTTATTCTTTCCTTAAATGGAGAGATGTGGGTCTGAATTTTATACCTATTTAATAACTTGAGGAATTTTTCTTCCTGTGGGTTCACATTTCAACATACATTTTTTTAAAAACTAAATTTAGTTTTAAAAATTTTAGAAACCAAAGTTCAGCTTATTTATGCCTTCTATGAAGACAGGGTAGGAAAGAAAAATGAATTTTCCAGTAGCACCACTCAGTTGCTATACCGTTGGAATTGTAAAGCGAGAGAACCCTGCAGCTTCATGCCAGTTGTTCCCATAAGAGAGCAGCTCGAATGTGCAAGTGCTGGATGGAGTGGTTGCTTTTCCTAGTCCCTCCAAGAGCAGCTATGAGGGCGCTTACATGCAACCCTCCTTTTGCTTGCCTTGTATCTCTGTAGTTAATGCTCCAGGAAGTGGTAGAGATCGGCCAGCAGTGCGAATCCTTGCAGCCTAACTGGCACTTTCCTAGCTTTGCTGCCCGGCTTTACTAATTTGCTGAGCAAAATAAAAAGCAATCATCTATTAAACAGGTGGTTTCTCTCTACTCAAATCATTCATCGAATAGGTGGTTTCTCTCTACTCAAAGGCTCCCTGCTCTGTCGGCAACTCACACAGTGAATATTTGTTTTTCTACTAGTCCTTGAAACATGTTATAATTTGGAAATATGTTATCAAAGAACAATGCAAATTCTATTATTTTCACTGCAAATGTAACCTAAATATTAAAAATGAACCCCATGGTAAGGAAGGGATGAAAACGCACCAAGATGCCTTGCCCCTAAGAGGCATCTACAAGGTGGGTGGTGTAGTATTTATAGAAACTTTTAAAAAGATAACTACATCTGAGTCTCAAAGTCTTCAACGTGAATGGCAGCCAATACGCATGCTTCTTCCCTCAGAGGCCTTGCTTCCTGTTGGTTCCCAGGTTCTCACATCTATTTCCAATAAGTCTGCATCTTAAGTCTTACATAGTGTTTATCTTTTAGCAGTGTTCTACAGTTTAAGGGTTCCTTTTTTACTGTAGACGTTAAAGATGAATTGCAGAAACCCCAACCTGAGTTACAAATGGTAAAATCACACTACAATTAGTTACAATTTCTGTCATTGAATTTCAAGGTGAAGGAGTTTGATTAAATCATTTTATAAATTTAATTTCAGAATAATAGCCAAATATTAAATGTTTTTAACTCCCAGAAAGCCCTAAGTCCAAAGTCTCTGGATTCAAATTTGAACTAACAATGAGTACTCTCTGAGAAAGTACGTTTCTCACTCCTGTTTGGAGTCTGAGGCTTCTTCTCCCACAGTGAAGGATCCCTTCACTTTTAGTTGAAAACTAAAAACAGACTAAAAAGGCATGACTTTTTTAAGTTTCTTGATTTACACGATGTCTAAGTATCCTAATTTATTCTGACCATCAGGGAATAGAGAGTAGTAACAGAAGCAATAATGCTAACACTTACTCTATAACAGAAGCTTTGGAAACCTGTCTCAGAAGGATGAACAACTTCTAAATGAAGCATCGCACAATATAATGCCTCTATGGAATAGTAACACATTAAATAAATCTGTATTTATAATGTGCTTAGCAATTTGATGAAATGTGGGAAGAGCACACTCATGAGTGTCACCTCTCCCTGCAAACAAGACCAGCAGGCTGGTAGTCAGTACAAAAGTCCACCACCCCTTGGACACATTAGAAACATGTTTGCTGAATGGATAAATGAACGGATAGTCCTTAAAATAAACCAATTAGTTTTTGAGGAAACTGTTGGAAGTATTTTTCTGAAATTGACACAAAGTTTGACTCATCCTGACTTCTCTGTGGGTCTTAGATTTGCCCTCTACACCAGCAGAAATATGAGAATTGTAACTCACATAAATAATGAAATTTCTAGTAGTCACATTAAAAATGTAAAAAGAAACTGTTTTAATTTTAATAATACAATTATCTGAGCCACTATATCCAAAATATTATTCGATGTAAATTCACCATAAAATAATAATGAAGTTTTGTAACTTTATACTTTCTTCAGAGTCTGTTTTATACTTCAGACCCATTTCCGTTTGCTGAATGCGCATTCCAGTACTCCACGGCCGCTCAGGTTAGTGACCACATTAGACACCTTGGTTTGAGACAACAATTCATGAATTTGGTTGAACACCTGCACCACAAGAAACTATTTCAAAATATAAATTCCTGGGACTCACTCTCAGAGACACAAGAAAGCTTTTAAAAAGGCAGTAAAAAAAAAAAAAGAAAAATTGCAAACTGACATGTGGGAGTCAGTGCTCTAAGGCAACCCAGTGTCAATCTAAATCCTCCTATGCACAAGTCTCCAGCATCTAAAAGGAATTCCTCCAGTGCTGTGTTTGTTCTCTGTACTAATACATCCAACCTTTTTCAAACATGCACCACCTGGATTTGTTTCTAAACCTGGCAACTGCTCTCTAGACACAGTCCAGTATATTTGACTTAAATAATAAGAAACAACCATAGTATAAACAATTCAAACGATTGTTTATATGTTCCTTGGTACATTTATATGAATATGAGTGTCCCTGCCAACTCTTCAATTCATAACTCTTCAAACTGAAACTTTAAACTCCTATTTTCAAGAAGCATCCGGTAAGCCTAAGATCTTCAACATGCTGCCTGTTACAACATGACCTAAAGAGGCCTTCAACTTTCAGGTTTCCCATGACTGTAGAACAGAATGCTGGTGTGATAGAAGGGTTCTTTGGGCCCTTTTGTAGTTACATAAATACAAACATCATAATATTCTAAAAAAGCCAGATTTCCCATGGACTCACTTAATGTCACAGTGTTTAGTCACTGAACATTTACTGAGAACACTGTGTATATTCTGCAGAGTACAAGGTTACAATAAGGAGCAAGACAGACTCCCAAACCTCAAGATATCAAAATCGAGACAGCATATTTCTAGTAGGTATGTAAGGAATTCTCACCCAAATGCTAGGCTCTTAAGTACATAATCATGATGAAAAGACTCACAAATCTCCAGCATTTTGAAGCTTTCTGGTACAGCTGACTGACAACAAACAATTAAGTGAGAAGTGAGTTATGGCAATGTTTTCAGGTGATAGACATTAGAGATCAACGTCAAGAATATGTGCAGAACAGAAGACTTACTATATTTGTCATTGCGTGGTCAGATTAGGCCTCTTTCCTTGAGAAAGCTCATAAAATGGGCAAAATGAAAAGCATGCAGGTATTTGGAGAAAGTACATAACAGGAGAATGAACAGCCAACGTAGCCCCGTGAGCAGGGGCTAATTGTGGAACGGCAAGGAGACCTGACACAAAATGAACAAGGGATAGAAGAAAAAAAGGTTTAGAAAGAAGAGTGTTTTGCATGACTCTGTAGACATAAGAACTTAGCCTTCATCTTGAGTTGCATGTGTAACCAATGAAAATTTTGGATAAATCAATGGCAAGGTGTGTGGTCTGTATATGTGCTGTGTCTCTGCCAGCTCTAGACCCTAGGTCCTGGATGCTACTGCATAAGAACACCGACTTGGAATTAGCTCTATCTTTTCTTTCCTTTGTCAAGACTAGCTGAGTAGGGCTTTCACCAGTCATCACATATCTTCCCTGTGTAGAAAAGGGCACTTCTCTTCCACAAACTCTCAGCAGAGGTACCATCAAGAACAGTTTAGAGTACACATGCCCAAGATTCCAGCTCCCTTCAAGAGAGAGATAGGAGCTCTGTTATGCCCTGTTATTCCCCTACAATCTCTTAAACTGGAATCAGAGCACGAAATACTTGCTAAGTGGAAGTAGATCAACAGGAGGCGTGTCACATCCATAAGGGTTTAATGTTTGCTACCTGAGCCATCGTTTAGCACCTTAGCAAGTTCTGAGTCACAGACAGATAATCACAGGAATGTAAGAAAGGACAGCTGCCTGCGAGAATGTGGTTCCTAATGGGCACGGAGAGAACGAGCGAGTGAAATACAGCCAAGGAAAGGCAGTAACTCATCATGGCAGCGATTAGGCAAGTGACACTTGGATCATGACATGCACTGTCCACTGCCCTCCCAAAAGGCTACAGCTGCTCTGAGTCAAACCAAGGCGGTGCCCATCAGAGCTCCATGCCCATGTGGTTGCTCTTGGGGAACTTAACGGTCATCCTCACTGAGTGCACAGCAGCATGCTCACTGGACCCAGTCCATTATCAAAATATTCATGCCTTCTTTCTTTTCCCCTTCTAACCATGCCTCCTGAATTAACTTTGGGAGAAGAAGTGATATATTTCTTTAAGTGACACTCAATTCTAATGTTTGTTCCCAGAATTAGCACATGGTTAAATCCTGGAGAGAATTCATTACAGTATTTACCCTGAAGAATGATTAGCGCAATTTTAACTGTCAAGTTCAAGACCCAGTTTCCCACCACCATGCAGACATGCTTGTGAGACTTGGTTGAGGGCTCAAAAGAAAGTTTAATTCAATTTTACATGAATTCTCAGTTCCCCAATGGAAGCCACACTTCTCTCCTCCTGCTGGGAAATCACCACAAGCATAGAGACTAATGCAGGCAAATGTGCTACCTCACAGTCCCGGCATCAGTTCAAACTGGCTTATCAATGGGGTGTGCTCCTCTTGCAATCAGAAAACCTTTACTTTCTTCCTTTTTACAGCTTATAGATGTTTTTCATATTCCTTGGCTCATGCCTGCTCCCACCCTTAAGGTCAGCAAGGACCAGCAAGTCCCACTGTGTGTCACACTGACAGTGACTCAAATATCTCCCTCTACCAAGATAAAAATATTGGATTGCCCAGACTGGACATACAATGTTAATATAAGAATAACCTCTTTATTTTAAAGCTAGCTGACTACTTAAATAACCTTAATTCCATCTTCAAACTTAAATCCCCTTTGCTATATAACTTAGCATCCACAGGTGCTGAGTGTTAGTGTGTGGACAGTTGGGGAATATCATTTTACTGACCACACTCTCTCCAGACTGCCGGAGATCTATGTCAACATGAATAGAAAATATGTCCGCGCCATGACTAAGTACCCCAAATCTCATCCCATTAGAACATCAAATAAATAAAAGAAAACATGTCTGCATCATTACCAAGTACCCCAGATCTTATCCCACTAGAGCATCAAATAAATCATTAAAAAAAACACCTAATTTTAAAATGTTTTGTCTGAGGTTTATTTATTTGTGTTTTATGTGTATTGAGTACTTTGCCTGCATGTGTGTCCATGCACCATGTGCATGCAGTGTGCCAGGAAGTCAGAAAAGAGCATCCTACCCCCTGAAACTGGAGTTATAGATAGTTATGAGCTTTGCAGTGACTGGGAAAGGAACCCACATCTTCTGGCAGAGTAGTCAGTGTTCTTAACCACTGAGTCAATCTTCAATCCTATCATATAAATAAAATCAGTTCAAAAGTCCTAGGAACAACACATCAGACAGACAATGTGCCAGGACTCAAAAGTGCTATCCATGGTCTTAAGAAAGAGTATCAATTTGGACAGTGCTTCCACATACCATCCAAGATGCTAAGGGAAGCTGACAACAGATTCCTGGATATAGTACAGAAAACTAAAAAGATTACTGAAAAAAGAAAGCGGGTGGTTATATATACCTGTCACATGCCCCAACCTTGGCTACCATACCTGGAGAATCTCTTCACTTAGAAGAAAGGGAAATGGGAACCAGTTCTGCAACACATACCCCAAATACCTAGCCTGGTGAAGTGAAACTCCATGGTCCCAGGACCCAGTGAAGTGAAACACTGGGCCCCTATCCTAGTGAAGTGAATCTCCATGGTCCCAGGACCTAGTCTAGTATTTACAAACTGTCTAAGATTATCCTGTTACCAGACCATAACACACAACTCCAGGCTCAGATTGGTTAAACAAACTTGGTCTTCAGGCCCACCTATCTTCATGATAAACCCAGATTCCAGAGTAATCTATTAAGGTACTCATAAACTCAGGCTGCAGTCCTGGCCATCCATGGGGGTTATAGATCCCAGCCCCCTAAAAGTACCAGGCTGGCCTCTACTGCCCTGAACATCAGATCCACCACAACGTGAAGCAATCACATAGCATACAATCTTACTGTTTGGTACTCTCTGGCCCAATCTCCCCACAAGGACACAACAAGTCCAGATCAACACCCAATAGTCTTGTAAACTGAAGCTCAAAGCCACCTCTGTCAGCACAGAATCCTGATCTCCCCTATATATTTAATCAATTTGGATCCACACTAGTGGGTCTAGGGAACAGCTCTGACTATCTACATCATGGGACAGCATTACCAAGGACTCTAGAATGAACACCACACACACAGGATATCAAATGGCCTGCCCAGCATCTCTGGACTTCCTGAATGATGTCCCTACTTCTCATCTACAAAGATGACAATAAGTCCCTACTTCTCCAAATTCACAGACAGACACAAGAAACATGGAAAATCAAGGAGAGAATAATAACCTTACTCTGAAAATAAGAATACTCTCCTGGTTCTTGAATCCGAAAAAATAGAAATGCATAAATTACCTTGCAAAAACTTTCAAAACTATTGTTGCCCTAGTTTGCTTCTGTTACTCTGATAAGCACAGACAAAAGTATGAGTTGGGAGGATCTTTCATTTGGTTTCCAGGGTACAGTCTATCATCAAGGGAAATCAAGGCAGCAACTCAAAACATGAAGCTGAAGGCAGGAACTGAATCAGAGGCCATGGAGAAATACTGCATGCTTTCTTACACAAGGACCACTTGCCCAGTGGTGTCGCCACCCACAGTAGCATGGACCATCTCACATCAATCATTAACCAAGAAAGCGTCCTACAGACATGCCCATAGGTCAGTCTGATAGAGAGAAGTCCTCACCTGAGCTTCCTTTTTCCCAGTCACTCTTCTGGTTTGGGTTAAATTCACAAAAACTGTCTGGCACAATTGTCCTGAAGAAACTCATCACACTTCAAGAAATGCCAAAAGACAGAGCTGGAAAGATAGATGACCAGGCCAAGGGGCTGCAGCCAAACCTGACAAGCTGAATTCAGTTCTGGGACCCATGTGATAGAAGAAGAGGATCAACTCCCATAAGCTATTCTCTGTTTTCTACAAGCATGTTTTGGCATGCACGTATACACACAAAAACACAGACACACACACAGACACACACATGCGCACACTGGAAATTCAGTGAAAAACAAGCAACAGCGTAGAGCAAATATCACAACAGTCACTCAAAGATGTGTTCAATCTCAGAATATAGTCTGAGAATGAATAGATAAGGGATCATGAAAGTAAATGTTAGGGTTGCAAGGGTTTAAGGAGAGAGAAATTATTTGCAGAAAATTTTCTGAATATGAGAAAATATGTAAAAATATAGGTAGAAGAAACTCAAATTCTCCAATCAGATGTAATCCCCAAAAACCTTTTTAAAAGTATACAAGCAATTCATCAAAAATACAGAAATTGTTAGAATTTGCCAGTGAAGAGTCCACCCAGATACCCTCATGTTGAAGGCCTGGTGCCCAGTTAGTGGCAGTTCTGAGATATGGCTGGATCTCAAGGGTCCTAATTTGATGAAGTTAAAGCTGAATGGATTCTTTAGAGAGAGCGTGCATAGGAATTAGGCCAGTGTGGGTGTGCTTCTGAAGGTTACATCTTGTACCAGTTGTTCCTCTCCCTGCTGCTGGGTGCTGGGTGGTGACCAGCTGCCTCTGCCACAGGTTTCCATTGCCAGTATGTCTTGTCTTAACTCGGGCCCAAAACAAGTGAACTAGCCCTTCGTGAACAGAAAAAAAAAAGGTGGGGGGAGGGGGCAAAATTGATGTTTTCTCCTCTTTATTTCAGATATTTTTATCACAAAAACAATGACATTAACACAGAAAACAAGTGGGTCCTTCTTGTTAAGATACTTAACCCTTTTTTTCAGAAGGCTTTGAAATGGTTTGTGAGAGAAACTTGTAAAAGTGTGGAAAAACTAACTGGATAGCATTTATATAGCAGTCAGTGGAGCTTCGTGGGTGACACTGTAGCTCAGAAGAGCAGAATGCTGCTGGGAGTACAGAATGGAGAGTGGGTTCAGGGGGCTGGGGAGGGGACTGGACTGGAAGGCCTTAGGTTACACTCAGGCACGAAGTTGTGTACATTTTGTCCATACCCAAGACTTCGTAGAAGGCTAAGTTTAAAGGTGAAGGATTAATTAACCTGAAAGAAAACATTTCAAATCAACACAATCTTCGGAGAGTTTCATGAAAGTCATTGGCTGATTTAGCCAGATTTACAGTGATGACCAGGAACAAAAAGCCAGAGCAGAAAGATATGAAAACTATGTAGTTTGGTCAGAAACGGAGGACGTGGAATCCTAGAGCAAAGGAGCAGGTGTTTGCTAAAGATGGTTCTGTCTTTAAAAGTCTGGGGGCTTCCAAAGGTTCAGTAAAGTACCTGCTTCACAAACCTGAGGGACTGAGTTTAGTCTTCTAACTCCATATTAAAAAAAAAAGTTGAGAGCCAAACTGTGGTGGCACATGCCTTTACCCCAGCACTTGGAGGCAGAGAAAGATAACCTCTGTGAGTCCTGAGAAAGCCTGGTCTACAGAGTGAGCTCCAGGATAGCCATGGCTACAGGGAGAAACTCTGTCTTAAAATAAATAATAATAATAATAAACTATAAAATTAAATAAAACTGGGCATGTGGGACATGCTTGCAATATCAGCCCTGAAGAAGCAGAGCTGGCAGATCCTGTGTACTCACTGGCCAGCAAGACTACCACACTGGGAGAGCCCAAGCCACTCAGAGGCCCTGTCTCAAAAAGCAAGGTGGGTGATTTAGTGTCAATCTAAGGATTGAAATTAAATTTGATCTTGGCCTCCATAAGCATGCTTATATATATTCATGCACATACAGACATACTCAGAGAGAGAGAGAGAGAGAGAGAAAGAGAGAGAGAGAGAGAGAGAGAAGCCAAGTACTTTTTACCAGGAAATAGGAAAGATTGCATACAGGCGTTTTATGAATAAATAAAAGTCCATCCATCATAGTCTCAGTAATGAAAAACAGCAAACTTATTGAAAAGGTTAAAGGTTTTGTTTGCAAAAAGAGGTCCAAGGTTCCCTCTATGCACCAGGTCACCTAGGGAAGCAGTGCTTCAACCATCAAGGCAATCAGGCCCTGTCAAGCAGCTGTTGCCTGACTCAGGCTTGCTGCTGCTGGAGTTATCGGCAGACCTCAGTGTCACCTGTGATACTTGCTTTACCAGTGCACAGAATAAATGCTGGAGAATAGCAAAGCTTCAGTGGAGATTTCAAAGCTGGCCCTGGAGACCAGGCAATGTATGACAGGGTCAGAAACCCAGAAGTCATATCAAATACCGTATCATATGAAATCTTTCCCAGCAACAGTGGTATTGCTATGGTTATGTGTGTGTCTTTTCAAAACACATTGATGAAATGGAAAACCACAGCGATAGTATTGCTGGAGCCTGGGAGAGCAGCAAGTCACGAGCACTCCATCCACTGAAAGAATTAATGTTGGTATACAAGAGGATCAAAGGGGCACAGCATAAGAAGCTTTGCCTTTCTGTCATAGGAAGACATAGGGGTCCCCCATGAGGAATGTCCTTCGCCGAACCAGAATCTCAATGAACTAAAAGAATAACAAACTAAGCTCAAAGCTAACAGAAGGACTGAAACAATAAGGATTGATCAATAAACAGATAGATAGATAGATAGATAGATAGATAGATAGATAGATAGATAGATACGTACATACATACATGCATACATACATACACACACATACATACATACATAGACAGATATATAAGTAAATAAATAAATAAACAATAAACTAGAGCAGGGAGTAAGAAATAGAAAGATAAAATGAACTGAGACCTAGGGAGGTTTTGTAAAATAAACAGCACTGACATAACTTCAACTGAAGTAAGCAAAAAGATTTTAAAGAAAACAAATTAGAAATGAATGGGAAAACATTACACCTGGTCACACAGAATTTAAAAGATCCTAGGAGAGGACTACGCCCGATATTAAGCCTGAAAGTGGAAGCCCTGACATGCTCTTCCACGCTCTACTTGTTCAATGCCCAACTCCAAAGCTACTTCCCCAGGTCTAGGGATTGCTTACAGAAGCAGTCACTTTCATGCAACAAAATACTTTAGTTGCCTATTGCTGATGAAATGATGATACTTATCAGTGATTATTAAATTTATTATTTCACAATTCAAGAGGTCAGGAGTCCAGAATTAGTTTCACTGCACTAAAATCAATGTGAAACCAGTTTTGTACTCCCCCTCCTAACTCCAGAGGGTAATTGTTTCCTTGCCTTTTCTAGGACCTGGAGACTGGCTGTGTTCTTTGGTTCTTGGCCCAATTCCATCTTCAAAGACAGCAGTAACTGGGCTAGCCTTTTTCACATTAGAGCACTATGACACTGACTCTGCTGACTATGTAAGGCTTATGTAGATAACCCCAGATAGCATCATTAAAGTAAGTTCACAACCAACCTTAATTTCCCCATGTCATAACAAAACACTCTGGTTCCAACAGCTAGAATATGAATTCCTCTAGGATACCCTTATTTCCCCTATACAAAACATATTTATACACTTTTTAACTTTTAAATTACGCTATGTTGGTATGCTCTACCTTGGAACCAAGTCCCTGGATAGATGGATAGATGTATGGATGGATGGGTGGGTGGGTGGGTGGGTGGGTGGGTGGGTGGGTGGATGGATGGATGGATGGATGGATGGATAGATAGATAGATAGACAGATAGATATCCTTTAACTATCATTATAAATGATTCTTCAAAGAGTCTTCAAAGAGTCTCCCTAAAGCTGAGCCTCCCTAAAATAGAATACAGACTCCCATTACGCTCTCAATTTTTCATATAATTCATCTTAATAATGACTAAATTATTATTTTAATAGTTGTTTGGTAGCCAATTTTAATGCACAATGAAGCTTTAATTTTTTTGATTTGCTATATGCCTAACACTAACAGTATAGTAATTGTATAATGATGAACTTAACTTATAACAGCATTCACTAATGGGGTACCCTCACCCCTGAAGCATAACATGTGACATTCTACCTGGGTCTACCCGATTTCTAAACCCATCTCTGATCAGTGCTCTATTTTGCTCTATCAGAGAGCATCCTCAGCCATTACCCTGAAGCTTACAGATGCCCACTGTGATGGTTAAGTTTCACTGTCAACTTGACTGGATTTAGGATTGCCATAGATAGAGACATACCTCGCTTGCATCCCTAAGGATGTTTCTCATGCGGTTTAACTAAGAAGGACACACCCTGAATGTGGGTGGCCCAGGGACTATGTTCTCTGACTGGATACAAAGGAAAACAGAAAAAGGTGAGCTAGCATGAGCATTCATCTCTCCCTCTCTGCTTCCTGTGAACAACACATCTGACCCTCAGTCCCTCTGCTCCTTCTCCAAGAGACAGCCATTCTCATTGCCACATCTTTCCCCTCAGATTGTGAACCAAAATTAGTCATTCCTTCAATTTGCTTTTCCAAGTGTCTTGTTACAGCCATGAGAGGTGTAGCTAACATGCTCCGTTATCACCACACTGAAGACAAGCCCGCATCTCCCCTTGCCTCTGTCAATGCAGTCGCCAACCAGTGGCACTGGCCTACCACCAAATACCTGTGAACACCTTTTCCTTCTAAATGTAAAGGTTCTTTAAGAGGAATTACCAAGGTTGCTTTAAATTATCAACTAAGGAAAAAATGTTTTGATTTTTGTCTATCCTAATGAGACTATACAATCTACAAACATTTCAGAAGGAATTTGTGTAAGACAATGGAAGAGATTATCTATTTTAGGAGCCTGGATGAACTGTTATGACCAAAGAGCTACAACTCAAGCTAACTTTGAGTGTGTGCTTTCTTCCCTGTGAACTCTCATGCACACAGAGAAAGGAAAATTAGTATGATCATTATCTGGCAAAATACTAGCTAGACTCCAAAACCAGGACGGGAGAACTCTTTCCATAGTTGTCTTTAGAGTGGGAACTCCTTTATCAGAATACACTCCTGCTGCAAGTCTTTATCAGAATACATTCCTATATTTTTAAAAACATAATAAGTGTGTTTTCTGGCTGTGTTTCAGATTACCGCCAGAAATGTCTAGAACCCCAAACCAATGCCTAGACACATTATGTAATTATTATAACAGGTATAACCCAAAGTCCAAGTGCATTAAGGAATGGTTAAATTTAAAATCTCATTAAATTTTCAAACAAACTGTAAATCAAATTTCAGCAATGATAAAATGGTGTTGTGATATTTTGGTTGATGTTACCATAAACGTTATGATTTGGAAGCATATGTTTTACTATGAGTATAAAACAAAATGCTAAATAATAGATTCATGTTTCACAGTAATTTACAAAAAAATTCGTGGTTTCAAAAATACCAAAGTGTGTGTGTGTGTGTGTGTGTGTGTGTATCTCAGAAATCAGAAAAAGAAAATGAAGTAGCAAAAATGAAAATATTAATTAAGTAAAAGTCACAGGGCAAACATATTTTGAGGTTTCTTATTTCAAAATGAAGAGACGGGAAAGTAGTTTTGTTATCTGTCGGAGAAGCAATCGATGGTTCTGAGATCACTTGTTATTGAGAACATATCCTTTATCACAGAAAACTTGCACATGAAGTTTGTATGAAATCTCGGAGCATCTCCCAGGCTTTTTAATTTGTTTCTATTCCTGTTATGACATTTTACACACTACATAAAATATCAGCAGCATTCTCAACTCACTATAAATAGAACCTCAAAATGCCTCACAGTCTGAGTGCTTCCGTCCCTCTAGACCCATGGAGCCCAGGGAAACACCATGATGGAGGGCTGGTGTTTTAACAAACCTGCTGCTCCAGCATCTGAGGGGAGACCTTTGCCAGGCCATACAGAACTACCTACTAGTCCACTGGTTGCTGGTTTCAGAATTCAAACCTTATAGTAAGCAAAATTAATAACGCTCATAAGTAGTGTATCAGTAACATATCATGCACCTTACAAGAATATGGTAAACAGTAAATAGTGATTACTACACAAAGTGATATTCATAATGTGGCAGGAAATGTTATTTCATATTTTGAATGAAAACTATATTTGTGAAGCATTTGTTCTTTCTAATATTGGGCTTGGTATTAGCTAGGAAACAAAGGAAGCTCACGAGTGAACACTGACATCCACCAACTGAGGACAATTCAAAGAAAACATTGGGCACTTGCCATGTATCTTCTTAATATGGTGCATACCTTGAACAAGTTGACTACTTATGTAGAAATATTGTCTTAAATTAACCAGAAAAAGAAACTGTTACCCTGAAACTATTGCCTAGAAACTGTCCAATTGTCTAATAGGTAATGGGTCAATGTCCACATAAAGTGTACATTCCTGGAGGTTCCTACTTGGAACATATGGACACTTTGTATAGGAAGCTACTGCCCCTAAGAAGATTTAATGGAGCCTTTGAGATTATCAGGACAATTCAATGGGTTTTGATTGTTAGAAACTTGGTTTATGAAGCTTCCTGGTTACTTGACCCATCAAGTCCTGAAATAGCTTGGTTCCCATTTTGCAGAGACCAATAATTAAAGAGAGAAATAATACATGGCATAAGCCAAAAGCCTACTCTAATTACATTTCTATTCAACTCTGAATTTTTGCTGACAATTGAGCTCTATTTCCTTGATCACATCTGGCCATTGTTTTCAGTATCGCAGCCCCACCCTCCACAAAGCATCTGAAAGTAAAAAAAAAAAAATCATAAACACTTGTCACAATAAAAGCACTAATTAAGAACTTTAACTGACATCCTCTTTTTATGAAAAAAGAGTTTACGTCTTAATTCCTTATAATAACAAATTTGTCTTAAATAAATGCAACACATGTCCCTTTCTCCCTTTCCCTACAGAGCTTAGGAGCTGCTGTCCATGGTGACACGCGCTGGCTGCACGCGGCAACAGCGCCACCACAGAACCATCCAAGTTGCATCCTATGTCTGTTTCATGAAGGCAGCTGTGCTGGGCTGGTTGCATTTTGCATAGCCAACGCTTCGGTAATTATAAGTTGCACCACTTCTTTTGAAGCCATTTCTCCCAATAGCAAAAGAAACCCCCGTGTGTGGTGGGGGAGGATGTCTTGATCCTCCTGATACAGGTAGCCAACCCCGTGTCTCTTGTGCCTCTCTGTGCTTCACCATGAGTAAGTCTAATCTCCATGGACAGTTTAGCTGCCTTTTAGACCCTCAAGCTAAACACCTTTCCACAAACCTAGAAGTCTTCAAAAGCTTTATTCAATCAATTTGCAGGCTTTTTTTACTGAAATTTAGTTTTGACTGCACAGTACATTTAAATATTATTTGAAATATGGACATTTATAAATGGCCAATGCCCACTGACTCTAAAAGAAAAGGAAAGTTTTTAAATCCTATGCACACAATTATGGCATTGGGGCATGTGCTTCTGGGTGAACATTCCATTGAAATGCTTTTAAAATAATTGTAATAGTGCCATTCCTTTCCCCTTGCCACTGGTGGAGAAGGCAGAGTAAGGAGCTTTCCCTGGTACTCTTGCTTCAAGTACAGTGACGTGCAGTAAAAAAAAAATACCGTAAAGAAATTCCTCTCGGTAGACACCACAGTGACGAAACTTTGGGAGGTCAGTATCTTAACCAAGATTGGAATGTCCTGTTTCCTTCCCAAATCCATCCCGCCCAAATCAGGCGTTTGTATTACAATTTATTGTTCCCCAGACGCCCAAATTACCCATCTGCCTCTGGAGTTTCTAGTCGGTAATTAAGGCATTATCCATTAGAACTGCCAAGTGCACCAAATGAGAAGGAGGAAGAGGGAAATGAGGGAAAAAAACACCCCACTTTAAAAGATCTGGACCCTAGGCGCAGAGGGACCCCTCGCCCCAGCTGGGACCCTCCGCCTGGCTGGGGAGCAGCGCCAAGTTAGCAAGAGCCTCGTGGCCAGCTCCTCCCACCGCACAGGGGGCTTCGCACTGGGCCATACCTTGGAAGAGGAAAGCTTTCGTCCCATTATGTAGTCCCGGTACTTGGCGCACTCCGGCCGTGGACTCCCCAAGTTCTAACTCTGTTAAGACGTCAATCTGTAGGGACGGGTCCACACCAAGCCCCCAAACTGATGGGAGTGGGGAAGGGTAGGAAAGAAGAAAGAAAGAAAGGGGGCCATTAAAACGCAAACCTCCACAGCTGCAAAGAACGCATCTTGGAAACAATATTGGGAAGTGCTGACAAGAAGAGATTCCTCCCTCCACCCCGAGAGCCTTACCTGGACGCGCTGTCAAGCTTAAAATAGCAGAGCGGCCAGTCCCATCTCCGTGACCTACTTTAAGCCCTCTCTGTGCAAAGTTCCCCCTTAGTCAAAGACCCTAAGGGCGTGACCTGCCTCCCTATCCCCAGGACAAGCACACAGGGAATCCAAATGCAAACCCACGCCCTCCAGAGCTCCCCAATCCAGAAGGACTTGGGGTGGCGACCCTAAGGCGAGGAGCATCCCGGCCCAGCTCGACGGCCACTCACCCGCTCCGAGCCCGAGGATCACGCAGAACGTTCTCAGTAACACCCGGGACTCCATGGCGTGCATCGGCTCAGTCCATCGTCTCCCTCTTTAAAAATAAAGATAAAAACCAAGAGGTGCTGGGAGTGAAGCAGGAAAGCCGCGCCGGCCGCTCCTGCGACCGCCTCCGTGTCACTACCCGGGCTCAGACGCCTAAGACCGAGCGGGGCGGCCCCCCCGGGTGCGCGCCGAACTTGGAGCCGCCTCTGTGCGCATCGCTCCCGCACGCGGCGGGCCGCAGCCAGGTCGGGCTCGTGGGGACCTGAAGGAACCTGCACCGAGCAGCGCTCCGCCGAGCCACGCCGCCCGGGCGCGCAAGCAGAGGAAGAGAGGCGGCTCCGGGAAAGCCGGGCCGGGCCGCCCCGCACCCGCTCGCGCTCCCGCGCCCGAACCTGTTGGAAAGGCGGAGACAATGGCGAGAGCCTGGTGCCGCCGAGACCGCTCCGGGAGGGCGGGGCGCGAGCCGGGGTGCGGGCGGGGCGGCCTCTCTCCCCGCAAACAGAGCCGGGTCCAGCCAGGCTGGCCCTCAGTCGCCCTCCGCCACCCTTGCCCGCCCGCCCGCCTGCAATCGCAGCCTTTGGTAAGGATCCTAAGATCTCAACGCCAGGTGTCCAAGTTGATGGGCGGCGTTTGCTCTCACCCCTCGAAATCGGGCGCGTGTCTCCAAAGCCCGGCAGAGAGAAAGGACCACCCAGCCGCAGGAGGCGAGGTTGCAAAGAAAGGCAAAGCACCCGCCCGCCTCGGGCAAAGGAGGGAAGTCCGTACTCAGACACGCGCTGCACAGCAGCCCTGGAAGCAGGGAACCCCCTCCCGGGTGGAGAAGGGAACCCCGCCAAAGCACGCAAGACTCCTAGTGGAAGCTGGACAGAGGAAAGAGACAGGCAGAGATGGGTGGTGAGCCAGGGAAGCTTGACCAGCCCTGTCTGAGAGGCTCTCTGCCCAGGGCGGGGCGCTGGAGAGCCTCCAGGCACAGACCGCACATAGAACTTAGCCAGGAGCCAGGGGCTGCTGGACAGCTCCAGGACCTCTGGAGCCCCTGCCAAACTCAGACCCTGGGTCAAGGGCCAGAGCTGGGGATTCTACACACTGAGAAAAGCATGGATACTTGTTAGAAAGAATAGATATTACAGATAAGACGATAAATGGAGGATGGATGGATGACGGCGGGTGAATGGATAGATCATAGATGGATGACTTATTGGTGGACATGTAAGTAGATTACTAGAAGATAACCATACATACTTAGGACTAAAAGAGTGGGAGGTACAGTGATTGGGAGGAAGTGAAACACAGGATTTCAGACTCTAATAGGAATCCTAAGACAATGCATACTTTACCATCCACACTAAATAATGAACTATGGCCAAAGCCAGAAAGGGTGGAATAACCCTGCTCTGTCTGACAAGTAGAGGGACCTTAGCAAGATTAGAAAGACAGAAGAAAAAGCAGAAATGGTAAATATTTGGGTAATCACAAGAGACTTCTCTTGAGTCCTGTAAAAAATGTTTAGTAGTTATTGGTTTTGTATTGCTACTATAACAAATTATCACAAATTTATTGCCTAAAACAACAGAATTTCTGATCTTAGAATTCCCTTTATTGTAACTCCAGCTGATATTGTAGACTCTGCATGCTAAGTCAGAGCACTGGCAAGACTATATCTGTTCTGCAAACATGAAAGGAGAGCTCCATGTGTTGCCTTTTAAAACACAGAAAGTGTGTGCAGTGTTTGGCTCACTCTCCCTTCTATCCTCAGAGCTACCCAGAGTATGAGTTCTATTACACTCTCTCTGTTTCTCCAAAGAAAATTTATAAATCTCCTTTTATTTTAGGGGATTTGTACAATAATATAAGAAGCATTGTGTGACCCAAGATAATCACTCCATCTTACCCTTAAAGACAAGTGCTCACATAAAGTAGCACATTCAGATTTTAGGGGTTAGGATATAGACGTCTTTGAGTGATCATTCTTCTGATGGTTAAAATATCTTAAATTATCTAAATATGTATGGATTTCATCTATACAATAATCACAATATAGAGATGATAAAGGGACCTATATGATAGATGGTAATGTAGGGTATCTGGTGTAGATGGTGGAACATGGTTATATCCTCTGTACCACCATTAAAATGATACACGAAGATGTAAATCTAAAAACATAACAGAGAAATGGAGTACAAAATATTAAAGTAACTTGAAAGAAAGTTTTTAAAAGTTCATGGAACAGAAAATGCAAGAAAATAAAATAAATAATAAAACAGTAGACTATAATCCAACCAATAATAGTTGCAATAAAAGGAAGTGGTCTAAAACATAACAAAAAAACTATGTTTTTTTTCCAGAACAGAAAATATGTGATTAAAAAAGGAATCATTTCAAATATAACAAGTTCAGTTAAAAGTTAATGGTTTTTAAGGTATCTTAAACACATCAGAAAAGAGTTGAAGTGGCTATAAAATTATTGGAAAAGTGTATAGCAAGACAAGTTAGCAAGACAAAAAAGCCCTGCCACATACATTGCGAATGGCCAATGTAAGAAAGTCTGTGCGATCATAAGTGGTCAACTTTCAAGGAACAGTGGGCTACCCCAGGTCAGATGTATATACCTGGCGGCAAAGCATCAGAATGCATGAGACACGTTTTCCCAAAGAAAGGGTGTCAGAACTGATGTAAGGAACGGGCAGATCCACAGTTGCACTGAGCAACTTCTGCGCTCTCTCAGGAGCACCTGATGTCGTTAGTTCCCGCTATGCTCAACGCCAATTGCACTAAACATCCGAAGAAGGAATAGCATCAGGTAATCATCATCCTTCCAGAAAACAAAAGAAACATTCCCCACTCTAATTTTATGAAATGACCACTATTTTATACCAAAACCAGGCCAAAAAAAAGTAACAGAAAATCAAAAACCAGAACACAAAAATAAAATGTACCTTTTGAACATGTGCACAAAATCTTCAACAAAACATTAGGTCAACTGGCAATGTGTAAAAGCAATGCTGCAAACATGACAATTCACTTCTACCAACAGAAGGCTGATTAAAGTCTCTTCTATCAGCCGAACAAGCAGGTGAATTTATCATTTATAGGAGAAAATCGTGTGATCTATCAACTGGTGCAAAGACAGTATTTGATGAAATTCAACAACTAGTTATAAAATAGCAAGTGATGTTCTCAGATGTAAAACTAGACAGTAATATCACCCAATGGGCGCATGGGAAAAAAATCTAACCTAACCTAACAAGGGAAGACTATGTGTCAAGTTGCAGTCAATGCATTAGATTTAAAAAAAAAGAAGAAGAAAGAAATAAAAGTCACCTGTCTTATAAAAGATGAGACTGTTTTCCCTCGGTGACATGGTTTAGCTCATTGGAAATTTACAAAGCACCTATGAAAAAGCTCTAAGGACTAATGACTTTTGCAGGTCAACATATGCAGAACACAAAACACACAGCAATCGATCTTTTGTCCGCACACTACCAGGGAATGATTTAAAGTACAACTAATTTTTAAACATTCACAAGGCATTAAAATACTTATTTAAAATCTAAAAAACAAACTATATGGGAGATTTTCTAATGATAACTGCAGAACATTGCTTAGGAAATAAAGCCAAAAGTTCTTCAGTGCCCATGGATGGGATTTACTGTGAATATGGTATTCATTAACTTCATGCCGAGCTAAAGAGTCAAAACAATCTCAACCAGAAGGCTCTTTACAGAAACTCATGAGCTGATTACCAAACATAGAAAGTACAAGAACCAAGAGCATTTTTGCAAAGAATAAAACTGGAGGATGGAAAGCATGTGACCCATAAGACACATGACGCACATATCCAGGCTGTGCTGTGTGAGGTTAGACGTTCATGGAAACAGAGCAAAGATCATACAACACACATGTGGGTATGCATTTTTGTTTAACTTCCAGAACATAAAAAATCCAGACAATCTTTTGAACAATTGGACATCCACTGAGGGAAGTAGGGACAGGGAGGAAGAAGGGATCTGGAGCCTGGTGCTGTCTGCAGTGACCCGAACGGGAACATAAACCTGAGTGTCAGCAATAAACTGCAGCAGAGTGAGGAGAAAATGTCCCTGATTTGGGTAACTGCAGTTTTGAATCAGGATGTAAAATGAATGTGTATTTTTAAATGATACACTGTACTTCATTAAAATTGGACAGCTCTAGCTTTTTTAAAATATACCACTAAGATGATTAAAAGTTATGCAATGAGAAAAAGTATTTCCAAACACATATCTAACAAAAAAGTACACGTGTACTTTATTTCAGAGTACATAAAAAGCTTCAATAAAGCCAAAGAAAGTTAATAAAAAACTTGATATTTAAATGGACAATTTACCAAAAACAGATACAGAAGGGGGAAAGTAAGTAGACAATGTTCCAACATCCGCAGTCATTACAGAAAAACAAAAATCCAATAAATTAATTATTACAAAAATTGCCAAAACTAAGAAATAAATTTTAAAAACCTGAAATTTTCAGTGCTTACATGATTTGATGCAATGTGACCCAACTTTGAATTCCCCACTCACTCATAGTCACATGGTAGCAGCCTCTCAGACACCTTCTGGAAGCTTCTCACAAAATAAAGCCTTCACTTCTATTTACACTTAAGGAAGGAAAATATATTCTCTTACCACTTCAGAATGTGTATCACCATTTTATCCATTTTAACCAAGTACTGGTAACAAAGCAGATGAAAGTGAACTGTATTGTGTTTACACTGTGGAATATTGCCCAACGATAGGAAGTGCAGGACTAACACACAAGCCGAATGCTTCCTTCACACCCATTACCAAACACATTATGAGGACTCTAGCTGCTCTTTATTCTTTTTAAATAAAGCATATGTTATTTATTTTGTGTGCGTGTTTGTATTGTGTGGGGGATGGGGTGCACACGTCACGTGTGGAAGGCAGAAGACAATCCCATGGAGTTGTTAGTTCTCTCCTTCTGCCTTTACGCAGGTTCCAGGGATAGAACTCGGGTCAACAGGCTTATACAGTGGAGGAGTGTGTTTTACCCACTGAGCTGTCCCACTGGCCTCTCACTTCGTTCTCTTCTTCTCCCTGCACATTAACAATGAGAGAATGTCTACTTCTCCTTGAGTTCACAAGGAAGACTGGCTCAGATGTCTTCAACCCACACGCAGTCTGAAGCGCCCCTTACTCCACATGAGGTTTGAAAGGAAATTATACCTAAGACTGTGGAATTTTGTCAAAACATGGAACATAAAATAGCAGAATGAGCCTGGAAGCAGAGCTGGACTAGAAGAACACAAGCAGATAAAAAGGGGTGCGGATGAAAAGAAGACAAACTGGAGGATGGGACAGAAGAAGGAAGCAGAATATTGCATTCAGTGAGAAACACTGGTGCTATCCTCGGAGCACAGGCTCTTTTGTATCTGAACAGTGGAACATGGGGCCAATGCTTGCCTGGAGGACACAAGGGACAATGGAGGTTTCAGTCAGCCTTCTGTGTGTTCACCACTTACAATGAACAATCCACAGAACCCAACGGAAACTCTGGGAAATAAAATAAAAGTAAAAATAAAATAAAAGCAGTTCTTCAAGCCTAGCTCTAGAGGAGCATGGCAAAAAGAAGCAAGCTTAGAACTGGGGGCCAAGTGGCTGCCCCTTCATTCCAGGTCCAAGCACAGCCTTCCGCACACCTGTTAACACTGTCTCCCAATAACTCCTGCCTGTCCACCTCAGAACCGCTGGAGGTCAAGTCCGCCTTGGTTTGCAGTATAAGAATGTTATCCCCATGTGTTTTTGTCATGAGCAACTATGTCACTTCAGGGTTGCCCCATTCCTGTCAGTCAATTTTGGAATCAGTTGTCAGGGGAAATAAGTGGAAAACTGTGATAATTAGAATCAATCCTTAGGAGCATATTCAGAAAAAAAAAAGAGCTGGGAATGTGGATAAGGCTAAAACACACACATCTTTCTGGGCACAGTCTGAATTACTGGTTTATCAATTGCATCAGTCTCTGAGCATGGTGAGGCGACAGTTCAAATGCTCATCCTACCACACAGGCCTTGTTTTTAACTGCCAACAGTCAGGCATGGTGAGCACTGACTGCTTTTGCCAGCACATTTCAGTACTTAATGTTCATCGGACTAGAACGAAGCCTCCTCATGGAGCCAGCTGCTCTGCTGGCTCCTGGCCTTGTTTAAGGCTGCTATTAAAGGGTATGTCTCTGCTTAGCAATAGAAGAGTGTCTCTCCCTGGAGAGCTAAAAGCCAGTATATTCTTAGAGACATTCTGAAATCACTGTTGTCTCATAAGCTCTTGCCTTTCATCCTGTAGACTTAATTCCAGGTATACTGAGAATAGAATCATTAATAGCTCTATTTTCAAATGAACATTTTTATTGGAGCTCCCATGTTATCACCAAAACAAATTTTTCTAAAACTATACATAGCCTTTATCTTAAAGAAAATTTATTAAGTGCTGGCCTCAAGTCACAATGATTCAAACTCCTTCCTGAATCATCACATAATTCTTGCTGCTAGGGTTTAGCTGCTATCCTTAGAATCTTCTTTTTGATAAACACATAACTGCTAGACAAAAAGCTCAGTCAGGCTTCACAGACGCATGACTTAGGAGCACAATAAGGTATGCTAGCATCGTACAGGGCTAGTGCAGCGCACCCAGATTCAGCATGAGCTCAAGCGGTGCCTGTTCACACACGCCGTCTAATCCTCCAGAAGGAAGAAATGGGTCAAGAGGACTGTCACCATGCTAGAGGAGTCTCTCTCTGTGTCTCCAACTTACACTCTTGGCCAAAGGCTGTGACTGGGAATGAGAACAGAAAGGCCAAGCAGGTGGAGCATGGTACTTGAGTCATCCTCATCTTTTTTTGGCTCAGGACCACAGTAAGAAGCAGGAGATTCTTAGGAGACATCACTCACCTTTTACAACCATATGATAGAAATATGTGGAAAGTTCTTAGCTTTCAAAGTCACAAATAAGCCCAATGATTTGCTTAAGAAACACACAACTGTTCAGTTCAGAGATTTGGAGTCTCCTTTACAGTATCCGCCTCCTAATATATTCATGTCTTTGTGTTCATGGAGGTAGAGTTACATGATAGACACCATCTTCAGGCCACGGAACTTCACACCATGGTCAAAGTACTGCTTTGGTCCAAGAACCCCTCTGAGGGGTCACAAAATAAACAGTAAATGTAATTTCTGTCTCTGCTTCTTCATGGAAGCCATGCAGGGCTTCCATGCTCATCCATGGACTGCCCAGTGGATGACCACGGTCATCAGCATGAAGACCGACTCCTCCATGAGTCTGAACTCTCAGGAGTTCCCTCCCCACCTTCCCAGTACTTCCTGGCTGTTCTCTGGACAGTCAACACAGTTCTGGCATGGAGCTTTACATAGTTCAGACCCTCTCTCTGGGAAGCTCTTCCACACAGCCCCTGGCTTGTTCCCCCATCATTTCCAAAGGTCATATTCTGTTCCTAGTGAGGCTTTCCCAAATGACCCCATATATAACTGCAGCTCTTATTGCATACCTGGAGTCCTGTCGGCTTTCCTTGCTGCATTTACATAGTCACACGTTTTGCTTTGCATCAGTTTATTTATTTCTTGCCTGTATCCCCCACTTCAGGCTATGGGCTCCATTCTCCACAGATTCTGCTCCCTAGTTTATATTGTCAGCAGTGTCTGACACAACACATGTGGGATAATGTGTACAAATACACCTAATGTGTCTGGTATACTGCAGGCACTCAAAAAGCCACCTATTATTCCTTAGAATTGATGAGACTGAAAGAATGAAAGTTATTGATGTTTTTGGTGGAAATCTAAGGGTCTTTAAAAAAAAATCTCCTCTGTAAAATTTGTAGCATTTATGTAATATAATTTTATTTAACAATGAAAAGCAAATGGCAACTTATTTTTACTAGGTATCTCAGTATTTCTGGCTCTTATTGATTGTACACAAGAGTGTGCCTCAAAATATCTCCAACATACATTCATTTCCTTTCACTTTGTCCCTCCCCCCACAGCAAAACCTATCAAGCAAAACCTGACAACTATTTTACCAGCATTTCAGGTCATCATTTGTTGGCTTTTTGCCTTTCTACTTCCTTTATCTAAATATCAAACATTTTTTTCTTTTCGTCTGATTAAAACTAAACATGCTATTTTAATTGACAAGTTCAGTTGTGTTAAAAATATAGCTTTATTTTCTATACCTCATATTCAATTTAAGGCACCATTTTTCTGATGGAAGAATAATGGCTTGTCTGTTGAGTGGTTCATGTGTTTGATACTGTTGTGAGAGCATTAACCCTTTAAGTCTTAGAGCCATTCCATATGGTGCATATTCAGGTCAGATGAAAAAAATGGGGTGCAGATATATAAAATATCATTACCAAGACCATACCGTAACAGGCAGTTGAAGATCTGAGATCCAAACCAGTATGGGTACAAAGTTCATTCTCTAAACAACTCCACTAGCCACCTAGCCATCCTCAAAACAGCCTAGCTGCAGCTGCGAAGCTGCTAGAACATCATGTGTCTCCATTCCCCTATGCTCTGCTCATCTGCCCCTTATGAAGTGCTCCTTACTCAGAGGACACACTTTTTCCTTCTGTTCTGCCATTATGGTCAGAGCTTTCTTACCCAGGAGCAACTACCAAATATCAGAGTAGTAACATCAACTAGACTGACACCAAGCAGAGAGGTCTAGACTAGCCCAAGAAATGACATATCGGGGCACAGGAATAGATCTTGCTGGAACTCTTCACACCCTTGGTCTTCCATCCTCTTATATGGGAGGAAAACATTAATAATTTCTGTCGTCACAACTTCTGAAGGTAAAGTCATTTCAGTTCCAAAATGTTATTATTCCAAATGAAACATAACCATATCTAGTAATGCAATAAGTTAGCCACAACTTTGCTAATAATTATTTAGAACAAACAGCCAGCCATGACTTGAATGACAGGATTATTTTAGCACAGTGAAGCCAAGTACTTCTGTTGTCGGTTACTGCCTCTTTTCTGCTCCAAGAAGAATAGGGAGAATCTGGCTTTCTCACTGCAGAGCACACATCAACCTGCCTCAAAGCAAGCTGGCTGCAGGACTGGAGGTTAATTACCAGTCTTCATTACCAGAGCCTAAATGAGCATGATGGCTGAGTCCAGCAGGCTTTCTAATTATGAGTGACCATACTGCAGCCTAGCAATGAGAATGGCAGCTGTCGCTGGGGAGGAACTGTCTAAAATTATAATCCTGGTCTGTAGAACTACGGCAACTGGTTAATCTTAAAATATATTTTATTTGTCTAATTAATTTATGAAAATATGAATTTGTCTCTATGACTTTATGTTCACCACACATGTGCAAGAATCTGGGATGAAAGGAAGAGGGCATTAGATCGCCAGAAGCTGAGCTGCAGGTAGTTTTGAGCTGCCTTGTGGGTTCTGAGAACCAAACCCGGGACCTCGGCAAGAGCAACTAGACATTTCTCCAACCCCCAGACTACTTTTTAAAAAACTTATATGCATTGTAAATCAACAGATTACAGAATTTAAAATTTATATTTTTAAGGTACAACAAAGTAAGCACCTAGAAAAATAGGTGAAAATGACATGCAAACTCAACAAATCTAAAATTGCATTTCAATACATTAATCAAAATAAACAGGAAGAAAACAGAAGTTATATAGCTATCTCTTCAAAACTGTGAACTTGGGAGAATAAAATGGATATTTGCTGGATATACTCACAACTTTCCTCACTTAACTATCATACAAGCAAAACACTAGGAGGAAATGCCAGCCCCAGCATTAGATTATCTCAAACAGACGCTCCGGAGTATACAGATGTCAGCTGTTGAGCTTGCTCTTTAGTTGTTAGCCTGTCTAGGCAGGTTGATGGTGACGTTACTCATAGGCACAACATATTTCAACAACTGCCTCATTAACACGTAATACAAAAACCAGGGTCTCTCAGTAACTCAATTTTCATCTAACACAAGGTAAGTGATGCTGTCTTTTAAAAATTATTACTTAATCCTTTATCCATCAATAATTACAAAAATTCTCATGTAACATTCCACCTGAATTTATATCATCTTTCCAGTGTTGAAACAATTAAGGAATCTACTGTTTTCTTGTGCATGCATCTTTTAATGAAAAGAGACATTTCAGACTCCTTCAAACCTGTCAGTGACTTGGTGATGTGTCCCACAGATACATAATGTCAAGATGACCAAGCATCTCATTGATAATTTTGCTACATTATATTATAACAATCTACAAAAATTGATTTCCCAAGCTTCTAACTCTCAATTTTGCCCATTATCAAAAGATACTGTACTTTTATTCCTTGAATCTATGTATCTACATAATTGAATGCATCAAAGATGTATATGTGTATGATTCACCCTTCTCCTCTCTCTCCCTCCCCTCCCCCCTCTGTGTGTGTGTGAGAGAGAGAGACAGAGACAGAGAGACAGGGAGAGAGCTTGTGTGTAAGTCTATACTGTCCAATTCATGGCTTTCAAACACTGAGCTAACACTGATTTGTCTGTCAGAAAGACCTAGTATCCACTTTGGCTCAGTAAGAGCCTGTGTGTTCCCATGGCTCTTGTGTTGGAAGTTTGTCCCTAAAGTAACAGTGCTGGGAGTACAACTAATAATCAGGTCATTGATGGTTTTATACTGGTCTCCCATATAGTTCACATGAATCTGAGTTATCAGAAAAAAGTCAAAACTGAACCCAGAATCTCTTTACCCTCTTTTCTTACCGTGCTACCCATGTTACATGTGCACTAGCCATGATGCCACCTGCTGCAAGCCTTTACCGCAGACCACGAGAACGAGGGATCCAAACCTCAGACTCTCAACCTTCACATCTGTGAGCTAAACAGAGCATGTTTCTTTGCACATTATCCAGCCTTAGCCATTTTGCTGTAATGAAAATGAACTAACACGTCTTCCCTGCTTCAAATATTCTATATGGAACATTTTTCATATAATCGAAACCCAGCACACAAAGCATGCTATGACCTGCTTCCATATCCTTCATAGCATCAAATAATGAAGACAACAGCGTAGAATGCAACACATAAACTTGTACATAATTTACAATTGTTACAGTATTATTAAGCAAACTACGTCCTTAACTTAAATCTTTCTCCAAACAAGAGCTCCTCCATGCAGGAGTGTGTTTACATCACTCACTGACGAGCATCATGCCAGAGTGCTTCCCTGAACTTGCAGGTGCACCATTAAAGGACATTCCCATAAAAGTTAAGCTGCAAAATGGAGTAGCAGCCAGTGGTTACATGTTTAGAATTGAGGCAATGTATACATGTAGCAGGAATTTCTATGTCTTTACTCTCTAAGTCATTATAAGTGGTCTGTAAACTAGTGTCATTTTGGGTATCCCTTGTCTTCAAGAACACAGCTAAGTCACCTTTGGTTCATCTCTCCAGCCTCACCAGATACCACCTCCCCTCACTTTTCTGTTCTGTCACCAAACACCCTGCTCTCTCCCTCCTTGTGCCCTCCACCTCACATATTTGCATGTGTCCTCCTTACAGGCATGCATTTGATATCTCTGTTCTCTTCCTGACTATATATTCTAAAGATACAGGCCATGCCCCCTTTGTTTATCATCAAATTCCCAATGCCACAAACATTAAAGGTGTCAGTATTCACTGAACTTTTCATTGTTTACAGAGTCAGCCAAAAAAGTCTTGCATCTTTACTAAAAAATATATAATAATATCTTCATACTCGTTGAATGGGAAGGTAGAAAATGACTCCTCCCTTTGATCATACAGCCAGGCTCATTCTAAGCAACTCTTTAGATCCTAGGCTTTTATGAGGAAGAAAAATAAAGGGATAAAAGGGAAGTGGAGAGACATGGGGTGAGAAAGCAGAAAAACAATGGAGACAAAGTAAAATTCACAGCGCAAAAGTGAGGTTTGCTACACTGGCCATTTGCTCTGTCTACAGTGACCTTCCATTTGTCTTTGCAGGCTTCCTCTCACCCAATTCTGACCTGATGAACTTGCACCCAACTCACAAGGGCTTTGCCTCCCTGACACACATTCCCTTTTTCTCCCTCTCTCTGACAGCATCGTGTGATGATTCCTTCTCTCTACAGAATTCTTAAAGCCTGTATCATTGGGTACTCACCTCTGCTGTGAAACACAAGTGCTACCAAGCTGCTTTGTCCTCTATTCTCCCTCTACCTAGATTGCATCTTCCACAAAAGCATGAATTCATTATCCTTCTTCCTACTACTGTAATGAAATTCATTATACTGAGATACCAAAAGTAACAAAAGTGCATTGCTTACAGTTTGGTAGAGTTGAAAGTCTAAGATCAAAGACCAAGAGATTTGATATCAGATGGGGACTTGCTCTCTGCTTCATGAAAGGCCCGCCAAGGTTTGTTGCATAGTGGAAGGAAGTGATGTGTCCCTGAGTCTCTTTTATAATGAAGCTAATCTCATTCATGAGGGCTTTGCTGCATTCAAGATTTAATAACATCTTAGAGGACCAACAAGTTACTATAATCATATTGGGTAATAGATATCAATGTATTCATTAGGAGGGGGACGCACACTTTGCAGACACAGCAGTGGGTGTAGATTTCAGTATATGTTTGCTAGAGTGTTAAATGAGCAGATCTTATATCTATCTTCCTAATCAGGGGAAGGATGGGGGGGAGTGGACGGAGGTGAAAGAAAGGTTTAAAGAAGAGACTATATGGGATGATGATTGGAAACTGGGTTAACTAGTAAAAGGAAGTACAAAGAGGAAGAAGGTAATAACAGAGGCATGGAAGAACAAATACGCATTTTAAAGAGGCCAAAAAATTCCCTACAGTCAATTTTTAAAACCTTTTAATAGTCTATAAAACTCTCTTTTGGTTTCATCGCCTTTACACTCAATCTTTCCTTACTAATCTATTTCCCAGCAAGCATTGGCTGAAAAGTACTTCAAGGAAGGTGTTGTTCTGGGTTCTGGGAATGAATGCGAAGGCAGGAAACTGGACAGGAGAGCAATCAGGTGGAGTGTATGATCAGGGCAAGAGCAGACTCACACAGGCTAACGCGGGGAGCGGAGGGCAACTACTGTCTGTGTTTGCTCCATCACCCTTTGCGCCCTCATTCTTTTCCTTAGATGACATCCAAGGGAGACACCTTGACAGGATAGCGCAGCCTGAGAGCTGGAGTTCTACTGCAAGGAACTGCGAAGGGCATATCAGATTTCTCTCATTTAATGAATTCTCTCAATTTTACTAAATACTTTAACAGTGTTTCATATGCATTCTTTTTACTTTTCTAGTTTTCCTGCAGCATAGAAATAAACCTCATCCTGTCTAACGCCACACAGCAAGAGCTGCTTTCTGAGCTTGTTAATTCACAATTTGCAGACAATTTGTGTTAAATATGTAACGGTCACATAATGGCCTAAGGCACATGTCTACTTTAACCCAGCTGACCAGCATCAATATTTGTATTACTGCCACTTCCGTAGAACTTCAAAGTTGACATTTGAAGTCTTTGACTGGTTGCATGAGTTTTAAGACTGGCAATGAAATGAAAACCAATTTATTATCAATCACAAACATTTTAAAGTTATAGCTACTTAGTGCTTATAAGTAAAATGAATTAAGTTCTGTTTTAAATAGATATTAATTGCATTCTGGTTTCTAAGCAAGCATTGTAACATGATGGAGAAATGGAAACCGATTATATTGTGCATTGTATGTTATATCAACAGTTGGTACTATTTATCTATTCATCTTTCCATAACATGAAGTCACATGGAGGCATGAAGAGGTTTCAATCCCTTCACTTAAGACCCCCTACCTGGGAGCTGTGGTGGGAGGTGGCAAATCATGGCTAAGCAACAGAAAGGAAAGGTGGTATGGGTTGTATATGTGTTGCTTTTATTGGTTAATAAAGAAGCTACTTTCGGCCAATGGCTTAACAGAATATAGCCAGGCTGGAAGAGCTATATATAGAGAGAGTAGGTGGAGTCAGGGAGAAGCCATGTAGTCATCGGAGACAGACAGATGTGCTGGAACTTTGCCAGTAGGCCACAGCCTCATGGTAAAATACAAAATAATAGAAATGGGCTAATTTAAGATATAAGAGCTAACCAGCAATATGCTTAAGTGATTGGCTAAGCAATGATTTAAATAATATCGTTTCTATGTGATTATTTTAAGTCTAAGTGGTTGGGAACGAACAGCCTCGCCCAACAAATTGGCACACCACTGTGTGCCAGCTAAATCCACATAAAACCCGAGAAAGCTTAAAAAGGAATTCTAGACCCAAAAGAACAGAGTTAATCATGGCTTTTTGGTATCAGCATTTTGTCAGGTGGGTTCTATTTCCTAGAAGCAAGCAGGGGCACTATTCTTTTAAGGGAAGGCTTCCTGACTCAGCTTTAGCAGTAAAAACTGCGCTGCTTCTTTAAAATCTCAGTTTCCTGGTTCGCCAGCACAAACAGCTGGTCCTGATGTGAGGCATTTAAATGGGGTTTGTGAGCAGTGTGTTACAAACTGCTTAATGGTGCATCATAGACCCACTGCATACCTGGAACTGGATGGAGCAGTGTGCACGGCTTGCAGAGATAGTGAACAGATCTCTGCCCTGTTGGACTGGGCAGAGCCAAAAGGCGAAACAGCCTTAGTCCTAGCCAAGCTGCCTTGCATTTTAAGAAGTGTCCTGGTCAGAAAAGGATTACAGATTCACAATAAAGACAGATTCAAATTTTTTTATAAAAGACTTCTAAATGGGTCACAGTGTTGGATAAATGTACTAGGCTTGGGAGAGAGAAGAAAAAGAGAATAGAGAGTTATAAAAGGAACTAAATGGTTTTTTTTTCTTTTTTTTTTCCATACATTGTTTTGTTTTATTTTTTCCATTCAAGAACATAATTAAAGATAAAAAAAAATTTTTTTTTCCTTTCTTCCCCTTCTCCCGGTCCCCTCCCACTACCCCCCACCCC